>JAMKCH010020933.1:0-137412 GCA_023653785.1 Ophioderma brevispina
TCTAACAACACAAATACCGCTATCCCCTTTGCTAGTCATTTTCCTCTAGGTACGTAAGGGATATATATCGTCTTGTGCGTGCAACAAAGTCGTAACTAACATTTTAGGCGAAATTTAGTTTTTTATACATTACGCATAATTTCATATACATTTGAAGTAATTTATTGCAGAGTTATTAAGGCTAATTAGGCATATTTAGGTGTAGGCACGATGTTGTTGCACTCGAAATTGACTTTCCGTTGAGTGCAACAAAGTCGTAACTGGTAGATACGACTTTGTTGCATTTCCGTTTTTTACCACATTTATGCTAATTTTGGCACCAAAACCTTAAAGGTGCTTGTTCCGATTTATGTCTCTTCTGTTCTCTACTTGATATCAGAGCCTGGCACTTGCATATACGCTCCATCAAGTACCGTGGGAAACAAACTTGCGGTTTTGGTGGTAGAATCAATAATGCATATTGCAAAGCCATATTCAATACTGTGCTAATATTGATGGTTAACTATTAAAACAGCAGTTTTTTGTTTATATCTTGGGAATGAAATGGAATTGAGGGCTCAAATTTCATGACGACAATGAGAAAATACGACCATTCATCTGATATCCAAATCGATACCACTTCCGGGTAAATGGGGGGGGGGGCCTCCCAAAGACGATCGGAACTCGCACCTTTAATAACATATCAAAAATGTCGTTACGATCTTCTTCCACTGAACATTACGCTCAATACGCATAATTGAACAATCAAGTATAATGCTCAATTATTGCAGAGTTATTAGGCTAACTATAGGGCTAATTAGGTGTATATACGACTTTGTTGCACTCAAAATTGAATTTCTTTTGAGTGCAACAAAGTCGGAATTGGTAGATACGAATTTGTTGCACTGTATATGAAAATCGTGTGTGTAGTTACGTCACTTTAATTAGCTAATTTATTTAATTAGCTATATAAAATGAATAACAATGAACAGGTGCTTTCGGATTCATATATCTATTTAAAGAATTTGTTCCCTGGACAAGGATTTTGAGGGTAAAAGATGGTACGGTCAATGGAGGTGATTTAAATTGTATTTTGAATGCAAATGTAGACATGTTAAATGTTAAAATTAAAGAAAGGTTTGTTGGTAATATAAATGTTATTGATTTGTTCCATATGATTGATATATGGAGATATTTTCATCCGGCATAACGTAGATATACATGGAGACAAAATAACCCTTTGCTCAATGCAGATTGGATTATTTTTTTAATTAGTAATGATTTAATTGAGTATACAATTAAGGTGATTGTCATTTTACCAAGTCTAAAGTTCATATGCTCTTACATGTGACAAAGTAAGTTGAAAAAAAAAGAGAATCAAAGTTCATCTCATTTGCATAATAAATGTCAATCTTGTTGATTTTTCAGGTACTTTGGTTACGGTGTTTTACAATACCTAAACCTTAATTTTTATTTTCCCCCGAAATTGCATAACAAAGCCAATTTGTTTTAATTTTGAGGTAAAGGTGTTGAAATTATGAATAAAATCCTGAAAATTGGCATTTTGGGGTGAAAATGAACCAAAAAAAATCAAATTTCTGATTCATTTTGTTATTTTTTTTTACACCATTATTCTATGGCAGAAGTTTTTTATTCAAATTTGGTGGTTATAGGTCTTGTCGTTTTCACCGTAAACGACAAAAGATAATATGATAAAGAAATCAACCGTTAAACCCTAGAAACACCAATTTTTAAATATTATGTATATTATGTATTATTTCAAGTTAACCTTCAGTTGTAGGTATTTGCATAGTAAAAACTTTTTTTTTTCAAGTTATGTATTTTTAAACACCAACCGTTGTTAAATATCGGATCGCCCCTTGAAAAACAATACAATACTCAGAAATTAATTTATATTTTTCCAGGGACGATATTTATCATTTGAACGTTTGAACCCTGACTGCGATTTATTTCAAATCTAAGCAACTGAAAGATACAAATTCAGCTGCTTACGTAAGGGTATTTCTAACAAATTGTAAAATGTTTTTAGCCATTTCACTGATAGCCCATGTAATCATCTCCTGAATATTTAATTTCACTAAATTTAAAAAAACAAAAAAACTAAAAAATTATTTTGTAATAAAATTAAACATAATTTGAATGCGTGGCTTAAGATAATTACTTTTGGAGCGGATTTTGGGATTATGGAGTGGATTAACTTCAATGTCAGAAGTTTTGTATTCAACATGGAAAATGGAGGAGCCACTAAAGGGCGTGGCTAACATCGGACCTTACCATAACACGTACTACTTTGGAGAAAGCACTTGCCTGGGAACTGAGTAATAATTTTTTTGGAAAAAGATTTAAATTTTAAAGAATGAATTGAGCAAACTTAATGACAAAATAATGATGGGTATTAATGGTATTAAAGTCAAACGATATTTTAAAGATCCAAAGTGATATAATATGACCCACATTTTATATCCTAAGTTAAAATGAAAGGCTTGTTTTGATGAACAATTTTTAAATTGTAATCGTATTCCTAGATTGTCTGAGAAGAAAATTCCTATGTGCGGGTAAACTTAGTCACGCCGTGTTTTTCACTGACTTTACAGTATGATCCCAAGATAAACCTCTTTTACATTAGGTAAGGGTGGGCTGTCCCTTTGAACGGTATTTTACTGTTTGGAGTCATTACTGGGACATCGTGTCGATATATTAAATTGGAAACTAGTGTACAGCTGTTAAGCAGAGGATTGGTTGCACTTGTGATAAAAGCATGAAAATTTTTCCACAGAGATAAGTGTGCCCATATGAAATAATTTTACGATATGTGCCCATGTACCTGTCCTAATATGGCCGGGGAGAGGGCGTTTTCAAATTGGCACCCAAAATAGCCTAACATGACAAAGTACAACCTTAAAAGATGACTTTTCACAATTGAATTGTGTACTTTTTATCATCTGCTCGATCTGGTAATGTCTTTAGTTTCACATTATCATTCATAGAGGGCGCTTTTTCAAAATGGCCGCAAAATGCCCCAATATTCAAAGCCAAGAAGTTGGGCGCTTGAGTGCAAACTCTAACCTCTATCGCTACACAGATTGTCCCAAATGGTAATTTCACATCCCTACCATGACTTTCTTATGCCATGAATGCATCAAATCCCATCTTTGCCTAGGGGACCACTCAAACCATCCAGTGACGTACCGAGGCATTGATCCCAGAAGGTGCAAATTCCTAAACATAAATCACCGCTATGCTCTGAAATGCTTGAACCTGACAAATCCTTTGACGAAAATGCCAATTGGCATTAATTTATGCCAACGTTTTGCGTTGAAATTGGGTCGAAATTCCCCTAGAGAGTGATAAAATACATATTTTGGTCCACTACATCCCCTTTTTCGAAAACCAACAAGCCACTCTCCACCCCCCCCCCGCCCCCCCCTGGTCGTTACAACACACAACTGAAACCATCGATGAAGTTATCACCATATCTCCAGAAAAATGCAGTGAAAGGGTGTCCTTTTCATCAATGGGGACTTCACACGCACGGGATGGATTAATGTTTTCCATTTCTTATGTACCCATTTAATCCGCCTAGGCCTACATGTATGTTAAGGGATTGCAATTTCATAGTGGTCATTTTGACTCATTTCTCTGTTTGAGTGTAACAAACGTCACCACTAATGGGGAACAGTATTTTTAAGTGTCGTTTATCTCAATTATTGTCACTAGTGCAGTGCATGTTGGGTATTAATGGCTGCAAGAGGTTTCCTGTGTTTAGATCTCTATTTATCGCATGCATCAGTAAAAGTTACTTCAGAATGTTTATGAAAAATGTCGGCATCTTTTTTGCAACAGGAAGGTGAAGGTCTCTTTTACGAGACATGCCCAGGGCAAGCATTGTCCAGCTACCTTATGAACATGATGACTTCTTCATGGGCCGATCACCATAGACCATGCTGACTTAACTTACACAGAGCAGCAAGGACTGTTTGGAGGCAAATGAGAAGGTGGCACTGTCCTTGCAGACGATGGCGGCCAACTCCTACTAACCACTATACTAAGTCGGCCTCAGCCGGATCTAGCAAGATCCATCCAGCCTATACTATCCTGCATGAATGTCGCAAGCTCCATTGTGTCTACCACTCCTGCATCCCTTTTCAGGATGTCTATAAGTTTTTCGTTGTCCGCCACTTGTCCGATGTCCATTTGTTGGTTGCCAAGACAGAAGTCTACTGTACAACAGCTCAGGGTGCGGTAACAGTGCCTGCTGCGAGCTGCATTCCTTCTTGTTTGCAGCCCTTGTCTTTCAACCTTAGGTATTCACCATCCAATGCACATAGTTTTTATGAAGCCGTTTGTCTCCACATTGATGTTAAGAGTACAGTCCTCCGCATTCTGGTGTAAACAGCCATTGAGAGAATTTCTCCGAACTGGGTTAATACCATGCTTTCACACGCATATAATAATACTGATTCTTACAGTTGCTGTGAAGAAGCTCAATATTTACTTCACGGCTATGGGATTCCATATGTGGGTTCATCTTGTTTAATGGCTTTCCATGCCAAATTGCTTCCTGATTTTGATATCGGCTTCTGTGGATCCCATGATCCAGTTATTTGAAGTCAATCGAAACCCCTTCAGAACTGCCCCTGTAGCGGTTCTCAGTGCCTCATGTTCGGTATATTGCAAGTCATTACCTTCCCTCTGTCTTTTTGGCAGGCAAAGTCCAATCTTATTGCATTCTGTTTCTAATACCCCCTCCAGAGTAATTGCTGAGCCTGCTTAATCTGGTACATATAAGAGGCAAATGTCATCCGCAAAGTCCAAATCATTAAGTGTAACAGCTGGGCTCTTCTGGAACTTTCTTGGTGTATTGTGACTCCATGGTGGGCCAAGCCTCATTCACTATAGAAACTCACGCCAACATGTCAAAAGAATTTAAGCAATACGGAGTGCTGACTCGCACAATAACCCCGGGGGGGGGGTTCTTGGATTTTGGTTCGGGTACCCATCCCTCGTTCCAAAAAAAGAGGACTAGCTGCAAATGCGGAACTTCCGCTAGGGGTATCAATTCACAAAATCAAGTTCTAGTCCCGTAGGGGTAGCAATTCAGATGTGATGGTGACTGGTTCAATGATACCATAGGAAAAATTAACCTAACATATCAGCAAAATAACCCTGAGTGTTTAATTTTTCTTGCAGTAGCACAAGTGCTGTTTTCTTGTATAGTAGATATTTTAAAGTATATCTTTTTTTATCAGTATTTAGAACATGTTCCCGCAAGGGGTATAACCTCACTGCAAATTGGTCCCGTTGGGGTATATTTTCACTAAAAAACTCGCCAAAACTGGTCCGTTAGGTCATCTTTTCAACTAAAAATGTGTCCCGTTAGGGGTCGCCTTCAGAACCCCTGGACCGAGCATGGTACCCCCAACCCCAAAAAAACCCTGATAACCACCCCCACCCCCCCCCCCCGGGAATACCTACCTCTTTCCTCGTCCGTTATTCATTTGATTCTTCAGCTCGAACGGTTGTTGAATAATACAAATAACAAAAACAAAAATTCAGATATTTTCGTCAAGATTTCACTTTTACGCGTTAAAAACCATGGCGTGTCCCTAAAATTGGCATCTCTTGGGCCGCCCTCGCCCTAATGTCACAATGCACAGCTGGCTGTGTTTCTTGTTTACATTACCATCTCCCAGTATGGCATCGAGTTCTGGCAATCAAACTTACTGTTACATATCAGCATCCTGGACACACTACATTTAAGTCACAAATTCAACTTCGTTCCTAAGACCAGCGATGGACACTAAGTAGACGCAGGGGAAAAAATTTGGGTTGGGGTTTTATGTGATCCTCTTCCACGCTTCACTGCTTCAGCATGCTGTCCAAAATATGTTACACTCCGAACAAAACCATTTTGTAAAAGTCTAAATGCTCATGGGTTATTGTTTGGTATGTTCTTAAGCCAAATAAATAGTTTTTTATTTGCCTTTTCAGATTCAATCCGATAGTAGACAAGGAATATCGCAAATTCGGAGTGGTCCTATTTGCATTTGGTTACTATTATTGTCGGGAAGCATGATTTTGTAACATACGCAAAATGAGTTATTATATTGTTATTGATTGGCTATTGAACTACAATCGTTGTTCACTTCCTCTTATTGTCAATTAAAAATGTGGAACATTTTCTTTATATATAACATTCTGGTTTTTGTGTTTTTTAAAAATGAATCTAAGTTTCACTTTCATTAACAACTTAGCCTTATCAAATTGCTCAAAGTTACACAGAATGCTATACCCAACTAAATTAAACCACACAACATTCAGAATACTATGCAATGTGACCCCCCCCCCCCGCTCCCCTGTTACGCTACTGGGTGAAAGACTTTCTTTAATAGAAACAATGCCAGATCTATTTGTTTTCCCTTTAAGATGGAAAGAAGATGTTCTATGAAGCAATGGTTATGATTTTGCGTCATGCATTTCAAAGCGCTCAATGCAAATCCGGACCAGTTGATTTTGTTTGGCCTCATATTTGATTAAGCATATCTTTTGTTCCTATTACGTATCGGATTGAAATGAAATAATGACAAATTAAGCTCTTTTATTGGCTTCAAAGTGACTTTAAAACCAAGACACATGTGTACTTTTGTTTTGATCAAAATGCCCTCGTCCAGAGTATTAAATAATTGGGGGAGGGGGGAGGGGGGACAGCCTGTATGGCGATGCTTCTCTGAATGGCTATCAAAATTCAATGACACAGAACTTTCTAAATCATGTTGGATATAGCCACTCTCTTAAAATATGTAAATTAATACTCAGTGTATAAAATTTAAAGTAAAGAATTGGCTGTCATTTTTAAAAGTGCCCTCAAGTATACTCCTGTGCAAAAAGACCCCTCTACTATTGTGCCTTTGTAGGCTTTTCTTAACTGATGATAAGGAATGTTTTCATTTGAATAATGATGCAATGCTTTGCTTCAGTGATTATCAGTTTTCTAAAAACACTCCTGTCATCCTTAGAATTTCTTTGTCGATACAAAACAAAAGATACAAGGCCTTAACAAGGATGACATGTCTTGGTAATTACAAGAAAAGGTGGTTAGTTTACATTCATTTCAGTAAATGTTGTACAGAAATCAGCAGTGCTCAGATTTTGCTAAGGAACGCATGATTGGAATGTTAGAGGCCCGTTTACTACATCCGTCAGTAGGGTTTTTTTTGCACAGGAGTATATCACTTTTGCTTACCTCAGAATGGCTCAGATGATTCTGAAATATGAAAATATTACCAATCAAACAGGTTTCAGTTCATAAAGTGGTAAGAGAATCCCTTTATTTATGATATTATGGGATTTCGGTGGCCATTTTGAAAGTGCCCTCTCCTGGCAAACCTGGACATCCAGAGATTGGGCACATATCGGAAAAATGTTAGTCTTAGCCCATGCTACAACTGTGGAAAATTTGTACTTTTATCACAAAGTGCACAATTCATCCTATATAGAGAGCTTAACAGCTTAACTATAGCTGGAACTAACAGAAACACGCAGTGATCACATTTTTGGAGTTGGTAGAGGTGTGCATCAAGGAGATCCATAGAGCTCATATTTATTCGTTCTGGCGATTGAGTTGCTTTCATGTAAAATTAGAGATGGCCCATATATTAACACTTGAGTGACCAAGGGGTTTTCATTCCCGTTGGTGCCCAAGGGGGGTTCCATGGATCCCCCCAGGAAACCACTTTCCCGAGGGAATTTTTGCACGAAATTTATACCACATGTGTAGGGTCATAAGACAACCCCTAATCAGCAATAAAAAATGAAATTTGTTATTTGGGCTGCAAATTAGGGGCAAAACATTGTTTTCAAAACACTCAAAAATGGGCAAAAAGACGGAAAATTCAAATGAGCCTAAGGCTTGCGCTTAGGCGACGAAAATAAAAAAACCCTGTTTTACGGGCCCGACCGACCCTGATTTTTCAGTTTTGAAGAATTTTTTTTTTTAGTTTTTCCAAAAATCATGTAAAATCAGCTTGTTTTTAGCCCGAATTTATCAATTTTGGCCTTTTTTTTAAAGAAAATTTGTTTGTAAAAAAAATTAATTTTTTCTCTTGATTTTTCAGATTTTGGGGCTATTTTAGGCCAATTTTGAGCTCAAGAAAAGGAAAAAAAATTAAAAAAGAACAAATTCGCCCGACCGACCGACCCTACTCTAAAGGTCTGCTCGCCCGTAAAACAGGGTTTTCTTTTTTCGTCGCCTTACATCAAACTTTTTTAAAATTCTTTTATGTTGATATCTACTCTAGAAGACTCAAATTACTTATATTTAACAAAAAACTTGCAGTTTTAGGAATCGTGTATTTTTAACGGGTGTTGCAAAATACACGTCATTTTCCCATAGACTTTGTACAATAACGGTTTAGCAACGTCCACTGTAATGAAATTGTTTGTTTTCACCACATAAAGGGTTAATTATTTTTAATGTTACTATTAATTGTGTACTTATATGTATGTGTGAACATATATCAGCAAAAAAAATTACTTTGGTTCTTTGATTTTTTTTTAAATATTCTCAGTTGACTTCCGTTAGTGCCCAAGGGGGGGGGGGAATCCATGGGACCCTCACTTATTAAGTCATTAACGGCTTGGCCAGCGCGAAAACAAATTTTGAGGGTCCCTAGGACCCCCCTCCCTTGGTCACTTAAGTGTTAACATTTGAATGGTCAAGGGGATCCAAATCGACCCTAAAATCAGTTTTAGTGAAAGTTTGCGCTCATGAATATCAATGTTCGAATAATAGTTTTCAATTTTTCTTTCTTTTGTAGGTTAGGGCCCATATGGACCCCTCGCCCACCAACGGGCGTGCCCAAAACCTTGACCACTTAAGTGTTAAAGCAATTTCGCTTAAAGTTAACGAGAAAAAGATTATATAAGTATGCAGACGACAACACTTGTACTCTGACTGGAAAATGAGCAGTCTGCAAAAATCAATTCAATATTTGAGATGGCTTTAGAAAGATGCCTTTGGAACAAAATACCAATAAATCGAAGGCTTTATTGGTAGCAGTTTGAAAAATAAAACTTTCTCGTGTTCTTTATATCAAAAGCTGTCTATTGATATGTAGTGATAATTGCATAGTGCGTGGACTTTAAATTTGAACTCTGCTATCACACACACCCACACTCACACATACACACCCCTCCAAACACACACACACACATACACAAAACATACACACACACAGACACACATATTCATGTACATACATCCAGATACTGCTATTTCATAAGCCACATTTTGAAAAACAAAACATTTATTCCTTTATTCGCGCCGTCCACCAACAAAGATGCGTTTTTACAATAACAAGGTAATTGGAAGCGTTGGAAATCGTACTGCCAATACAAAAAAATGAAACAATAAGAAAATTCCCACCGAGCGAAGAATATTAGAACCTTAATTACCTGTTAAGAGTTGTATTATATTCACGGCCATTAAAATCGGAAGGGGCATCATGCACTCTATTCGCGTACTTAAAATTGAGCGTTCCGATTTTTTTTTTCAAAGAACAATGGAATTAGCAGGTAATTTGCTTACCATCGATTTAAATCATTTACATATCGGAATCAAAGATTTCAAATTAATGCAATTCAAACGTTCTGCTGCTAAATCTGTCCAAATTTAATACGAACTACGACAATTTTTGCTCCACACAGGATTACGTTGAAACAAGTATCATCAGCATTCAGATTTTAATGGCCGTGAGTATACAGAGTGAATAAAAAAATGTGCATGAAAAACACACAATTTGACCCTAACCTAGAACTGTTGATATTTTCCTAATCTTTATATTGTCGACTTTCTATTGATATTTTCCTAATCTTTATATTGTCGACTTTCTATGCTAAAAATATTAAAAATAATTAGAAAATCTTGGATAATCAAATAATGTGGTTTGGTATGTCAATGAAACAGTTCCCGTAGGATTTTGTGCTAAAATTGATTTTCTTGCTGTTTTTCATTCAATAGACCGTATTCAATAGCCAGCCATGTTGGTAGACAAGATAGACGCATTCCATTACTACAATACATTCACCTGTTAATGATCCCTGTGCAATCGCTAAACATAGATCGATTGACAGGTGAATGTATTGTAGTCCTGGAATGTATGCATCTTGTCCACCAACATGGCTGGTGACTGACGTCATATTGAATACGGTCTATAGGGACCAGAATGTTAGAAAATGATGGGTTCAACCCTTTTAGTCTGCTGCCCCCTTTTTTTCTTGTCTCCTTATAAGGATTAGAAAAAGTATATATTTGCATAGGTTCCGACCTTTGTTAAAGCGCTAAAGCCCTATAATTGTTCAAGGTCATTCTGGGCTAAAATTTACCCAATGCTTAGATTTTCTTGAAACCGATGATAAGTTGTTTGTATTGTCTCATAGGATCCAAAAGATATTATTTTACAGTGCGTGACATTTGGTTGGCTAATTACATAGCAAAATGTAGGGTGGGTCTACATGGTTTATGCATTTTCTGTTTTGAAAATCAAGATTTAAATGTAAATCTTGGATTATCGACCGAAAACCCTGGACTTTGGTCGAACATCCAAGATTCTCGAATTATTGGACATCGAACGTTCATTATGACCGCATCATTATTTTTAAGTTCGGGCCAACTGTCGCATCTGCCAATATTGCCGTAACCGGCAATATGTTAGCAGCTCCGTCAATGTTGTTTCCCACAACGGATTGCAACGGATTTTGAAAGTGATTTTAAAACAAGGTATTTTTTAAAATGTTTATTCACAAAGAAGAAATAATTTTGTGATAGAACAACTGCAGAGATGAGAAAAATTTGTAGAAAAAAATAACCCAAACCAAGGAGAAAATGTTTGTCCCTGGTGAACACAACATACCTTATCATGGGTAAATATAGACTTCCACCTGAAAAATATAAAATCCTCATGTAATAAATTTGTTAGAGGTCTCAGAATTCTGCAGGGATGTTTGTTTCATCATTGTCTGATCCGGCAATATACTGCCGACTACAGCAACATTCCCGAAACCGCTAAAACAAACTGAGATTTTCCCATGAGAGAGTATACTAGCTACCATGTCAACAAAATTCGAAATAAATCGTGACCTTGTAAACAAGCATATAGGGTATAGTGCTGAAATACACAATGCATGGTGAGTAAACAATGGCGAATACAATAGGTAGGATACTCAGTCAGAGAGAGAAACTGACCCGGTGTAAAAGGAGATATGTTCCGGCAGGATTCATAGTCCGGGCTCCATAGACGACAACGGAATAAAGCGTGAAACTTATGTTGCGTGAAGAGTCAACTGAATCGATTGCCCTATTGTTCCCTATTGTAGGCGGACTGTCAGTCCGGGGGACTATATCTCCTGCCACACCTGCAGTCGACCTGAACTGTTTATATTCGTTATTCTATCTCTTCGTTTTCGTCAATAGTATTAATTCGGTTCCTTCTCAACCTCTGTCAAAGGCACCGAATCCTGATTAAAAGTAGCCCTGTGTCCAATGCTCCTTTCTCTTGGCCCAATGGGATTGACATGAAAACTCGTCTGTTCTGCAGGAAACGAATGTACCCGGTTGTCGCTAGTTGTAGTCAGACCACTGTTACCTTGCCCGTTGTGTCCACCTGAGGAACTCAAATACCATGACTCAAGTCGCTTAAACATCGTATTTTTACAGCATCCCGTCCACTGATCACGTATTTCGGGTCTACGTACGACGTATATCATGAACAGAAAATATCCCAGCATGGAATTGAGCAGACAGAAGAATAATTGCATGAGGAAAATCGCCGACCTTATCAGCGTCAGATAGCCAATTGACCATGTTAATCCAAGCAGAAGCAGGAAAAACACCGCGTTCTTCAGTTGGTTCTTAGCCTTCTTCCTTTTACTTTCACTAGTTACCTTGCCAGGAGAAGGTTTTGACAGACGAATTAAGACGATTACATAAATAAACGTGTTGAAAATGATGACTATCGCCATGGGTACCATGACACCACCTATTAGTGGAAGTGGTTTAAGGAAACACCTGTTGGTCGTAAATAGGAAACAAGTAAGTAATATGCACATTTTGTCAGAGTAATATGGTTAAAATTGTTGTTACAGGCACTAGTTATCTTATCCTAGTTATCTTATTTACCTATCTTTATGATAGCTGGTATTTTTCGTACCGCGTTTAACAAAAACCTCTTTGTAACAAATATTTATACAAGTTGACATACAGCTACCGTAGTTTGATATTATTTGTTTCACTCCATCTCTTTGAAATGTTTAACATTTAATGTATAAACATTAATTACAACAAGATGAATATTTTTCTTACAGATCACTTTGTGCGTAGTCTTTTCTTGAAACCGCTCCGGTTAACGCAACTATTAATGCAGGCACACCTAAAAGAATCAATTAAAATATCCATGATTTAGCCCCGGGATTCAGCTCAAAGAAATACAGTTTCCAACTTGAGCCAATTTTGGTACTGAATTCAAGCTACAAAGTAGACCTAACGAAGTCCTCAACCTCACCACATTATCGCATTTTCCTTAACCGTAGTCAGATATAAAATTTAAAACGAAGTCTAAAGAAATATCGAATGTGCACGAGGCCCTTAAAGAGCATGGTGGTCTCATATTGTCACTGTGGTTATTTAAAAGGTTAAAGCTTTTTTCGTAACATCGGTGTTAAGAGACTGAGTGCCCCATTGACAGTGTCCTAGATTGCTCGCTATCGTATACGGAATAAACTTTGACCTTGTAGACGAGGCTATTGGATACAGTGCTGAACAAAATATGGGTACCACACAGATTTGAGAAGACATATACATATTATTCCACTTCCAATATTTAAAATTTATTTGAATATACATTTATTTCTCTATTCCCTTTGGAGAATCGCAGCATGTAATATTCATTATGTGGCACTTTTATACACTTAAAGTTATTTATTTAGATAATTATATAACTTTCAATCTACGAAAGGGCATATTTGGTTAATAGAAACACCTCTACGAATCCTGAAGGTGTTGTGCCTTATGCATTAAGCAATCACTTTGAGGTGAATTTGTTTGGCCTTCACCAGCAAAAAAATGTACCAACTATAGTTAATTACAATGTTTTCAATAATACTTACCCCATGCAAATATCGATGCTTTGAGCATAAAGTTTTCAACGTAAGCATTGAACACTCTTACAAATAAGAGATACATGTTGACACCTTCAACCACAGTCCATGCCATGACAGACAAAATACAAAATTGCAAGATCGCTGCTAATGAACTGCAAGAAACCTGGCCAATCTCTGTTTGGTCTACTTCCGTGTCAAGTGCGATGACCACGATGGAGACGACGTAAAGCGCTGCCAATGCTGCAGACATGTTGAGTAATATTTTGTTGGGAGTTTTTGCTCGCAGTTTCCTGGCACACACACAAAAAGAATCTTAAATCTTAATATCAAACAACAGTTACATATCTTAAACAGCTGTCTGAAGGTCTAATTTGTAACCAAAATAAAAGCAATAATATCAAGAGCGAATCAGAGTTAACTGCTGATTTGGATTAGTGTCATCAGTTTCATTGCCCCGTCGCAAACGGTGTTTATTTTGAAGTTATGTTTACATAGATCTCTATGAACATTGGGCAATGGAGGGCGGTATAATATGCAGATCATGATATTTTTATTTGTAGGATCAAGCAGTGTATGGCAAGACCTTTTTACGGATTTGTGTATTTTTACAGGGGTAATGAGCAATAGCTGCTTATCAGGTATCATGTCGCCACTGCTTTGCATAAGGTCATACAGCTGTAATTCTTCCTAGTCTATAAAATATCTTAATGCAGCGTGTTTCTACTGATTACCGATTATTTTTAACGGATGATAACTGCTAACTAAACCAACGGCATGGAACCAATTTCTAGCAGGATTTATTTGCACGACATGTAAAGGATCATATTAAAGAAAATGAGTGAAAAGTGAATTTAATTATCCAGGGGCAAATAATTATTTTCAAAACACGCCAATATTGGGCAAAGAGAACAATGCTAATGAGCCTTGCACTTACATCGTACATTTTGACATAGTTTTACAGTAAAGGTTATGTGAGTTAAATAATGAAATTGTCAAGACATAAAGGGTTAATTATTCAATGTTGCTATTAACTTTTACATTATGTATGTGTGCACATATAATTGTTAGAAAACAAAATTGGCTACATTTCTCAAGATTTATAACAACGGACGTTGCATGATACAGAGTGTGCAAAAAAGTGTAACATTCAGAAATATTTTTTTTTTGGAAAGGTGAACATGGTGAAAAGCACTTTCAAGAAAACGTTATAGATAGAATAATTTCTCAGCTACGTAAAACTTTTCTCCTGATTAATTTCGATGATTTCAAAGGACATTGGAGTAAAATTACGAAAGCATGTCAAATCCACGTTGCGCCACTCCCACTCTCTGTGGTGGGAAGTTGTTCTGGGTAATGAGCACGTTGAATGCTGTAGATCATTTTCAAGGGGTGTATTCCTCTGTTGGGTGTTGTACATATGCCAGCCCAGATACAGTGATACAGTTAAAAATGATGGGAGTCAAGGGTGATGTATTCCTTCTTGTGCTTCGATTTCCTTTGAGTATCGTTTTTATGTTGTTAGTATTTGTCCAAGTTCTGGATGTTCTTTGCCTTTCATTGTTGCCTATTTTCCTATTTTTACTTCACTCTGTCTGTGGCATTTGTCAAAGTTTAATTTATTGTATTTCTGTTTGGAAAGCGACTATTAGGACAAATTGCTGACAACACAAGCGAATGCTTTCTGCATGGCTTCTGGTCTGAGTGAAAGTTGTCACACCCTGATGGTTACCAGGCGGGTGTTTCCATAAGGTGACACCCTTCTTTCTGACACCCTTATGAATTCGGAAACCTTAACGGAATAAACCACATAAACCGTGTGGTTTATTCCGTTATGGTTTCCACATTCATAAGGGTGTCAGAAAGAAGGTGTCACCCTATGGAAACACCCTTACCAGGCTGAGGACCAGCGGTCTTAATGCAATGCTAAATGTGTAACGCATTAACTTTAATCTGAGATATAATGCAAATTGGTCACAATCAATACTACTACCTGAATTAAAACATTAAAAGTTATGCACCAAATTCAACGCCTTTTCAATACATTTTCGCTACTTATCTAGATTAAACATATAACAATTGGATTTATAACGCGCCTTTTACAAAACTAGACAAAGCGCAAAAAAGGAGAAAAAAACAACAACAAACACTGGGAGAAAAAAGTGTGACTTAAGAAGGCTCCTAAAAGTGGTGATGTTACTATGATTCTTGATACCACTGGGAAGATCATGTCCAGGTGAAAAGTGGCCCAACTAAAATTTACACCCGTTCACTTAAATGAGTTTATGTCTGGAACTAGGGATCCAAATGGGATTGGGTAAATGGCAATGTATAGAGGAATAATTAGGCCTTCATACAGTACGTAACAAAAATTGACATGAGAAATATTTTTAATATTTTCCCCGAATGTTTCTCTTTTTCGGCAACTGTGTAGTTAACACTTAACGGTTCCTTGGCCACATTCTCCGAATGCCAGAAGATGAGCCATGTAGACGATATGCTCTCTTCGAACCACGACATGGCAAGAGGAGACCTGGGCGCCAGAGGAAAAGCTATGTATCCTACATCCAGAACCTCCTAAGGGACGTTGACCATTATTTACAGCCAGCAAACATCACTGCATTGGCAAACGATTGCAGTGCTTGGAGAAAACTTGTAGTCGCCTGCTCCGCAGCCGAATGATGATGATGATAATGAATGGATAGATATGAAATTTGTTAACGTTATTTTGTTGGTGTAACATTGTGTAACATCCCAAACCCGTCAAACCTTATCACATCCATCCAGGCGACAACCGTTTATACAACTTCCAACTTTATATTGGAGTCATTTCTATAACATGTATGCTTGGACAGAGGGAAACGTCACACATGAAAAGGCTTTTAAGTTACCTGTTCCAAATGAATTTGGTTTAATAGAATACTTGCTTGTTTGGAAAATATGATATAAAAATCGCAACAATGCTGAGAATTGAAATTCCGCATCCAACATAGCTGAAGAATTCCAAAATCACTCGTTGTTTAGGTGTCAGACTTTCCGGTTCGTATATGTTCTGATTATAAACGAAAAAAAATGTCTTAGTAAATGTAAAAAATTATAGTAGTAGTAGTAGTAGTATTAGTAGTAGTATTAGTAGTAGTATTAGTAGTAGTAGTAGTAGTATAGTATAGTAGTAGTAGTAGTAGTAGTAGTAGTAGTAGTAGTAGTAGTAGTAGTAGTAGTAGTAGTAGTAGTAGTAGTAGTAGTAGTAGTAGAAGAGTGAGGGTACATTCGCAGATATTAAATGCTACCCATTTGTCTTAACGTAAAAATTATATATTTATTGTTTTAAGGAAAGTTAGGAAAGGTCTATAAATGTTTTCCCAAATTGGGGAGGGGCGTTTAAATTAGTCATTTAAAACAAAGGACACAGTAAATGTCTTTAAAGAGACACTGGCACATTTGAAAATAGTGTGCCTAAAGATATTTCAAATTGATATGTTTGCATGGTTGTACAGCTTTTATACACATTAGCCCAAATCAGTGCCCTTATGCGTAAACAGAACAATGTGCCAGTGCCGCTTTAAGGTCTTATATGTATTTATTTACCATTAGTACGGCAAAATTTGTCAAATGATTACACTGGCATTCTCTAAATCTGGGATCTTTGATTTCAACCAGTAGACAGCCATCAGATGACCAATTGCCTCGTCCCATGTCCGCTGAGAAGTCCCAGTAAACGCAGGACGAACTATTGATATAATCACCTTCCTATTATGAAAAGGTAAAACATGCACAATGGCTTGCTTATTGTTGCTGCTGTGCTAACGGTAGCGGTGGCGGTAGTGATGATAATGGTGGTTGTTTTGTTGGTGGTATTTTGTTTTTCATTTAGTCAAAAAGAACAACAGTGTTGATCAGACTTCTTAAATCTTGCCCATTATAAAATATGATGTAGTGGCGCTATCCCTGCGACACCGATTTCAACTACGTGCCTAATATTTACTTAAAGGGACACAATGGGATGAAACAAATATTCAGACATAATGAAATGGACCCTTACTGAAATTACTTCCACAAATTTGAAAACAATTTGGGTGTTTACATTTTGTAAAAAAGGGAAAAGTAACTAATATTATTTTCCTTGTAGGCTTTACTTCTCAGCCAAGGATGCTGACATTACTTCCAGCATTTATCAAGCTTGAAAAGCATGCAGTCATCAGCTCACAGACCATTGCTATTGTGTATGTGCTAATCCCGGATAACCATTTGCCAGATCAATATCTTACTACAAGCCTGAAGTACAATGTCTGAATCCTGGTCTGAAAGTGATTTTGAATTGTGACACAAAACATGCTAGATACACTGTAAATTCTAGCAGGGATACATGCCAACAACTTGATTTTCCGCGGAACTGCCAGTGGCATAGCTAGCATGTCCGGAACCCGTGGACAAAAACCTAACTAGGGCCCCTAGGTATGCTCGAAATTTGGATTAAAGTTGAATATATAACATACATGAAGATTGGATACCCAGTGATCGTAAGTGAGGGTATGCCGTGAAACTCAGGGCATTAAACGGTTGCCTTCCCAAAAGCCAATACCGCGAGACCCATAACGAAGGTGCTCTTCAAAAATGCACTATTATTGCTTTAACATTTTCAATACTTACAATCGGTTGTGGACTCTATTTTACACAATACTTTAAAATAATAAACACTCACCTCTATCAAAGCATAACGTGTCTCAACTGGATCCGGAAGATTAGTATATCTACCGTCACCGATGCTGCATGATATAACCTGCGTGTTAATGTGTTGTTTGTATGCTATTGTTTGGTTATTTTGAGTCATGAGTGATGTCGATATGAACAAAGACGCATCTTGGTAGACGGTAAATGATATTCTCTGCACGGTCTTTTCTGTATTTAAATGAGGTATAACGTAATGTGTTAATAGTTTAAACAAAATGTTCTTTAAAAGTTTTTTTTTTCACCATTCATTAAAAATAGCACGTGGACTTTAGCAATGATAACAACTCCATTGGTTTTTAGGTTTGCAAATATAGGTTCTCTCAAGACCTGCATTTTTTTTACTTTATTTGTGGATCGCCACTCAAGTTGGCCAACTCTGTTCGTAAGTATCCAGGTGTCCGTACATACCAGGTGCCTCAGTTGTCTTTGCCCTCACAGGGCCAACACAATGTCTAAAGGTAATTTTCATGGCTTTAAATTTTGCAATATCATCACAATACGAGTTTCGCCCCCTCCCATGTATGGTAAGCTAAAAGGGTTATAACGTATTTGTCACAACGCGCTGCTTTCTTAGTAACACATTGCCCTCACTAGCAACGCTTTGCTTAGCTAGCCAATCAGAAAAGAGAAAAAACGCGTTATCCAACCAATCAAAAACGTGAAAAGGGCAATATGTTGCTAAGCTATCGAAAGCAACAAGTTGGGTCAGTGCTGCCTAAAGCAACGCGTTGTTTTATTAGCATCGCGTTGCTTTTTTACTTTTCTGATTGATTAGATAAGTAACGCGTTGTTTTCTGAAAGCAACGCGTTGCTAAGAGAGCAACGCGTTGTTTTCAATACGTTATGATCACTTTAGCTTGCCATATACGTGCATTAGCAACACCTGGTCTAACGGTCATTTGTATTTCTTACGCATGCGCAAGATCATCAAAACGACTTGGGCTGCAAAATAAGCTTTAGCGCTTCCTTCTCAAATGATATACCTCATTGATATATTTATATAATTGATCGATAAGTGCCACTTATATTAACCTTCAAAAATTATATCCAACAGTGATGGTGGAACAAACAATGAGGCAAAGTCATCTGTGGATTCTAACGATCCAGCTGCTTCTTCTATTCTGAAAATAATGGTTGATTCGTTGCTGGAGATGAAATTCAATCCTCCTCGGATATCTCCTTGTGTTACTTCTCTGACTTCAACTCCGATGTTTCGCTTACATCAGAGTAAATCCGTTTGTCAGATGAACACCTTGAAGAAGTGTCTCAAGAGCCCTTATTAATTGGCTTGTAGATCCGTTTTGTTCCTGCGCTTCTTGTAATATATCTTCGTTTATTTCCATGAGATTACTTAGGATTGCAGTGACACTGCTGGTAACCTGCAACGTGGAAATATTTACAAACAACGTCACATAAATGTGTATTTATAGCTTTGTAACAAGGGTATTGTTACTACACTGGTCTATATCGTGAGACATATTAGGATATTGAAATCAATATCATATGAAAATTGATTAAGTAGAACAAGATGTGCTTTTTAGAGCATTCATATAAGATCACTACATTTTAATTCTAATTCATTGCCATCATGATATCATTAGAATCACTTCGCTTTAATTATACGCTCCCAGTGGCGTAGCCAGTAAGGGAGGAGGGTAAAATTCGGGCAATTATGATCCAGAACAATGTCAAATCAGCCGTTTGTGGACTCTATTTACCCTCTGATCGGACGACTTTTCCCCCTGACCGGGCTTTTTCCCCTAAGAGCCACAACGATACCTACAATACTACGGCTGCCAATCAGATGTTACACTGTGAAATTCTCCCTAAAAGCCCCGTTTCCACCCTTGGGTAGTGAGACAGAGGTAAGCGAGATAACGCGCCTTGTCTAAGCGCATTACGCGTTAAGGGGAGAGTACACCCTGAGTCACCTTGAACTGCCATTTTAAGACTATTTCTTAAATTAAAGAGCACATTTTGCTCTTCAAAATACTTTTATCCCATTCAAATCGGACATTCGGTTCGAAAGTTATCGGTCAATTTTAGTTCGCCGACTGATTCAATAGCTGCTCAAAACAATAAAAAACAAAAGAAATGTAGTGCGCATTTCTTTTGTTTTTATTGTTTTTCACCCAGCTATTTTTATCATTTTCCTTTTAAACATCCGTAACTTCTTATGGAACATAGCTAAAGGTCTGCAAGTGGGGGTCTCATTTTTTTGAAAATTCAGTACTTCTAATCTGTTCTCAGAAAATTGCAATTTATATATAAAATAATCTGCATAGTATGCTAATTAAGTGTTTTCTTCTAGAACCATACAGCGATATCCTTATGCGCTGTTTTAACAACTTCGCGGGGTTTTATTTCACACGGAAGTGCTAGAAAGCTCAAACTTTCAGTGTTTATAAACCATAACATTCTTTTGTGCGCTACAGGGCCCTTTTTTGACATTTGTACTTATTATTGAAAAAAAAAAATAATATTTAAAATTCAAAACTCTCCAAACATATGATAAAAATTACACAAAATTGATATTTGATGCATAAAAATTGTGATTTACATTATAAAAATCCTCAAAAAAGGCTCTCCCTCCCCATCTAGCCAAATGACGTTGTGACAACGTTAAAACGTTTTTAAAATTGGTCACTTTGACTCATTTTAACACGTTAAAAACACGTTAATTGTAGACACTTTTTCACGTTTTCAAAACGTTTTATAAGACGTTATTAAAACAACGATTTGAGAACGTTATCAAAACGTGCTTAAAACGTAAGAACGATTTAAAACGTTTCTAAAACGTTATGAGAACGTGCAAAACATTTGATTAATTGCCTAATAAAACGCTAATAATTAGAGAAAAAAGGTAATCGGTACTATATCTGATCTGTATATTGCAAGGAAACTACATCAAGCATATTACACAAGTTGGTTTGACAGACACAAATTACTCACTTACCTGTACTGGGAATTGACCCTGGGACCCTTCGCGTGGGAAGACCAAATACGTACCCACTACACCAGCTAGACACCTCACATTTTAAGGTTAATTTATATTTATATAGGCTCGAAGTGTATCAGAAGAGCGCCTGTGATGGGCGGAGTGTGTTGGCCAATGCGTATACGCGGAGGACTCGACCCAAATGAAAAAGCCCGCGAAACAAAGAAAATAAGGCCAGCGGAAGAATAAGCCAGTGCGCATGCTCCCGTTAGTTTAGAATATGATTTATTCAGTTACATAGAATAAATCGGGGTAATTCTTCCGCTGCCTTTAGACAGATTCAAAATAAATAAACTCTGGGAAATACTATACATCTAGAATGTCATAACTTAACTTCTACCGCTGCAAAACCCTTTCTTATTGGCATGTTTTAATATAAGAACGTTATGGACACGTTGTGCGAACGTGTTGCATCTTCGTCGTCAGAACGTCTACAAAACGTTTCCAAAGACCACATCATCCAAGTAACATAATCACTTTTTCAAAACGTTTAAAAAGACGTCCCCCCCTGGCACGTAATTATTACGTGGGACGGTTGGTTGAACTTCAAAACGTTGGTCCAAAACGTGTTCTCAACGTTTTTGACTGGTTTGACCACTCTGTAACGTTTTTGCAAACTCGATAAAACGTTATGTGTTACCTGGTCTGTAGTGCACTGTAGTATCTATAGTAGAACACCATATCCAAATTTCAACCCCCTACTACATTTGATTACGGAGAAAAACCCTGGGATTTACAGGTACCCCCAAATCCAAGATGGCCGCCCATTATTATGCGAATGAGGTGACCTTTTGACCTTGACCTTTTATTTTTCTAATATTCTTCATCCATGTACTAATGACCTAACATGGGATCAAAATAGGGTGCAGAATGTAGATTTTTTATTTTATGGTGTACTGTCCCCTTAATCTCAGTGGGACCTAAACCCACCTGTTTAGATCATGCACGCGTCCAACAATCTATCCACTAGTCCGCTGGAAAGTCAAAGCTTAAATCAATAATAGCACGTCGTTTTGGGAAAGCACCCCAAATGTTCAATATATTTAACATATTTATGCCCAGTTACGTTGGTAATTATCTAGTAAACTAACCTGTGACTGGTTATCCTCAAAATTCTCTATTGGTCACAAAAGAAATGTAATTGTAACTGTAATTAGAGATCCCCAGTTCTAATGAAACCACCCAATAGTTATTTTGTCAGTTCACGCAAGTCAAGTTAGAGTAATTTCATAATGGGAATTTGGCATTTTCCAGTGCCACCACTGAATTACAATCAGGGATCCCCAATTCTAACTATTACAAAATAATGAAAAATACACAAGACAAATCTTGTATGACAAATACACACTTTGAGTATTACCAATCATGGTATAATTTATTAAATAATAACCAACACAACTGGGAAAATTATCAAAAGGTTTGAAAATTGATATGCTCTTAAAACTGCTCTGTTGAATCCGTCATGCGCTGTATGATGTTGTGCAGTAGCGCTTGACGGAATGAATGGCAATACCTCATTTGCATCCATGGGACTTCTATATGAAACGTCTACCCACAAGCTGCCTTTAACCCTCGTCCAACCAAGGGTTTTTGTACTACGTTCACGACCGGGGGGGTTCCCCCTGATGTTTGCGTAATTAAACGACAAACATCATCTTGTTTGGTATCCGTGTGTAGCTACATATGTTCTTTCTTCAAATCAAGTACAAAACATATCAAGTTTTAAACAAAAATTTACGTCATAGTGACGTCATAACTGAGAGCCCTTTTTTACGCAAATCGTAAGCAAATCGCCAAAATCGAGGGTTTTTCGACCGTTTTTGTAAGCAAAATTGGTATTTATTTAAGAAATAAAGGGTGATGCGAATAATGTGTCCGAGGTCGGGAAAAAATAAATAATTATTTTATTTTTTCCGGCCGAGGATACATTATGAGCCCATAAATAATACTGCAAAGCCTTTATTTCTATTCTATTACCGAAAACAGCGTGATATAATGAGAAAATGCATTCGTGACCCATTATTGCAGAATAATGGGCCACAAACTGACCAATCAGAATGCAGCATTTTCAATAATGGGCAGCAGAGGTAATAGAATTGTCAATAATGGGTGCCAAAGTAAGCATACACATGTTATTACTCTAAATAATAAGAAAAAAATACAAGTATTTGCTTGAAGTAGCATCATACTTACATAAGTACCATTTTTTGGCATTTTACACAGTAAAGTATAGGAAGGTGGCAACCACCCCCTACCTTCCGACTTTGACGGGACGTCCTGACCCCCATTAAGGTGGTACCTCCAATTTTTTTCGCTAAAAATGACCGCAAACTTACAATTACATAAAAGCCTTAGATCGTTTTAGTTTGCGTTTTTGTGCGACAGGGGATCATCCGTTAGGGGACACCCCCCCCCCCCCTTGGTTGGACGAGGGTTAAATAAAAATCAACTAAATCTATTTTGACATGTTATAAAGTCAGCTGTCTTACCGCAGGATTGCTTGGATGTACTTCTGCAATCTGTTCTAGTAGACTTCCTATGGAGATGATGCCGTCATGGTATATTTCAGTTCTACGTTGTAATGTCAACTCTTGGATTTTCATTGAGATATCCACAGACGATTCTTCCGATATTGTGCACTGTATATACGATCAATAAACATTTGCACAACATATTTGATTGTTGGTTTTATTTCTTCTTTAGCTTGGGTTACACATTCAGTGGATAATACAAACAATCTTCTGTTTTTCCATGTGGCCCAGGGGCCAATACGAATAAAAAGATCTAAATTACAAATAAATACCTTATACAGAATTACCAAAATAAATTGACAACCTTAAAAATTTGAAACATACAAGGAGAGCATGTAAAAAATTCCAGAAACTAAAGAAATGCAAGCTAGCATAGAAATTTGTATTAAAACGTTGTAAATTAAATTGCACGTCAAAATTTAAATGTGATGATCTTTGGGAAAAATAATATGGTTCAACTGTAAAATTCAAAAGCAGCTGGGGATAATTAGCAGTTTGTAATTTGTTCTTAAAAACCTTTGAACTAATTGGGAGACTAAATTTTTGAAAAATGGATAGGGAATAGGAATGATCGCCTGTCAGCCTGTTTTGGGTTTGAAATTTAAGGCTATGTTTCTCTGAGTGCTCCCTTGTTTTTGACCATGATTATCACTGACTAAAGTAAAAACATCTTGAAGACCTGTGCAATGAGACATTTGAACACCATGATACAAATATTTCCCTTCTGTGTTCATTCAGGGGCTTCCAACCTAGTTTACCCCTTAAAATGGAAAAAGGGGTCCCGACAAGAACTTCCCAATGACCCTCCCAGCCCGATTTTGTAGACCCTCCACCCCATCTTGAAGTATTTGACTACAATTTCCCCAAAACAACATCACAATAACTTATTCTAGGAAGGACCAAAGCTTTGTAAAGAATATTCGGGTAATCAAATGCTATTGATAATTCCAATACTACTAAAGTTAATTTTAGTGATAAAGATTTTTTGTCAGTCTCTGATAAAAGTAATTTACCTCTAAAAGAAGCTGTTGTAATTGTTCCTCTGGAGTTCCCTGATCACACAATAGTCCCATATCTTGGCATTCCCATGTAGCAGCACTTAAATAATCCCCGTTGCAGGTAAGTTTTGCAATGGGGCCAGTATCTATGTGTCAAGTAACAATTGAAAAGAAGCTTATCATGTTATTTTATGTTATTTTGTGAAATTGTGACAAACGATTTCACGCATTCCTTAAAATGGAAAGACAAGCTTTTCAGAGATATCAAAATATCTGTGCCAAAATTCATTCCTGCACGTTTCTTTGAAGATTACTATTTTGCGGATGGGGATATTGTCGCGTCGAACTGAGATAAAGGTTTTTAAATTATGTGCTGCGTCGAAGGCTTTTCCGCATGAATTCTTTAACAAAATGCGTAACTTCATACTTTGTAGCGTAATGTGCAGACCATTTTACGAGGAAGCTTACCACACAAGCATTTTTCATCCGAGTAGGAGGTTTCACCAACTGTAGCAGATAGAAAATTAACTTTCCCATATGCTGTATCACAAACTGATATTTAGACAAGTTTCTGAAGAACAAACAAAATTAAAAACACATGAGCATTATGCATGTAGCTCTCTGTTAGATTCCATCGTTACAGATTTCAGTTATTTAAAGGTGGAACGAGAGATTTAAAGTCATCTATATTTTCTGTGATATGTAGTGATTTCATGCATATAGATACCTTCTTATCTTCCCTTCCTACCTTCTATTTGGCTGCAGAAATAACATAAAAACAAAATGCGATTTGTATATATGCTTTTATCATTCAGTAGACATGAATACTTTTAATTTCGTTGGTTGACAGCCCTTTGAGATATCTTCCCGTATTACGCTTACTCGGCTATCCTGAATAATAAAAGGAATATATCTCGTATCATACAGCGCTTTATCAGCATCACGCTCGCTCGATCAGTTTGCATAGAGAGACACGTCCCGAGCGTACTCTACTATTTATGTAAGAGCCATACAATACGGAGTGTAATGCAAGCACGTGTGTGCGCGCTGCTCGCTTCCTTGCACAATAAAAAAACTCCCGTTCTTCCGTCGAAAGCAGAGGCAAACCGTTGAGATATAGGCCTAAGAATATAAATAAAAGTGATTTAAAACTAAGGCTCAATTAGTTACTGTTAATAATATTGGTAGTAAAATTCATGTCTACTGAAAGATAAATTCGTTATCCCCTGTTGTTCTTAATGCATACTAAAAATATTAAAGCAAATAATTTTGGCAAACCAATTTTTGAAAGAGCGCCCCCAATTTTCAAATTTGATATTTTTGCACATACGTTGGTAATTGTCTAGGAAAACTATACCTGCGAAACCGAGAATGCATTAAAAAGGCGTTATTATCATTAAAAATAAGCGATTTTGTAGGGAATTGGATCCAGATTGCAACGTTTATGTTCGTCCATATGAAATAGTGCCACCTGAGAGAAAAATGACCTCTAAGGACTTGCCTGAACCAACAATAAAACAATTAATGGATGAGCGTAGACACGTACATGGCGCTAGTTCGCGGCTATTTCACATTGTGGAAGGCCATTTCCAGCAGCCGTTGAATTACGACGGAGATCTCCGATAATAATTATTTTAATTACAAAATTCCTTCGTTTGTGACACATAAACATTTTCGAGCTTAACCATTACAGGAAGAGTTTACTAGCCAGTTACCAATGCAACGTTTGTAAAAAATCTCAAAAGTTTTGAAACAACACCGCTGGGCGCTCTTTAAAAAAGATGTGCTAATATGCTTTTAATGTTTTAGGTTGGATCATATTCAGCCTTCGCCCTCATGTGATAGACGAAAAACATTCGTATTTGTTCGTATGCATGAACAAAACAGGGGTGAACTAATATTATTTCAATAGAAAACATAGGCTGAAATTCTAATTTCATAATCTGGTACCAAACAACAGTTCCAGCTTATCCTTTAAGATGGGGATATTTTTGATAGAAAGCTTTAGAGCGTTAGACCAGTGCAAAAATCAGGAATTTTCATATTTTTTTGGGGAAACCTGTTATTTGAAATCTCTTCGTTGCACCTTTAAAGACCCCATGTATTATCCCTCACTGAATTGATTAAATCTGGGACGAATATTCCGGATAGAGTAGAGGGATGGGAAAGTAAAGACAAATACACCGTTCAGGTGGGCCTTCGGCCTGAAAATTTTACAAAAAAGAAGAGTAACCATTTTCAGGAAAGGAAAACAAATTTCATTCTCAAATTTAATGCTAAAACTTGCATCGGAAAAATCATCAAAGAAAAATAAATTATCCACCTTTGGAATCTTTTCATCAATTTTGTAGGAGTATTTTGAGGACAAAAGGTATAGGTGAAACAGCTTTGAGCACAAAAGTCATGATATATAGCCAAAAGAAGTGTGTGGACTACATTATTTATGCGTTTGATCATAAAACAAGAGGCTTATATTAAGTTTGAAGCAAAATAACTAAATAAATAAATAAATAAAATAAATTAAGGAATAAGTAAGTGTATGAAATAAAATGAAATAAAAATGCAGCCTTTTTTCAAAACAGTTGATTCCTAGACCAAATCTGGCAAGTCTCTTGGCCAAAGACACAATTTTTTAGGTTGGTAAATGACCTGTAAATGGTGGTACATAAAATCAATAGGATAGTATTTTCTGGCAAGCCAAAACACAAAAATGACTAATTTGTCATTTGCCTTTGCCACGAAATCCTCAACAAGCGCGGTATAACAACAGCTAAACATTTTTCAAGAAAACTAAACACGTTATCCTCAATGGCAGAAAAAATATTTTACCAAATGTATTTCAACTTGAGGGTAAGGCAATAAAAATATAACCAAAACAGGGCAGATATTGTGGGTACTGGATGTTGAAAGACAGGGGGATTGTTATAAGGTCAAGCCTTTTGAACATGTCAAAAGACTTGGCAATTGACTATTGCTACCCTAAACAATTGGGTGAAAAGTTGATTGCAGTTGTGGTGTATTGCTCTCTATGCAAGGCGAAAAGACCATCGTGGCCGTTAACGCGTTGCGTGTGAGGCCAATCAACATCAGGAATATCTTTGGGAAGTTTTCAAAAAAAAAATACACCACACAACGAGGTTGTAGAATTTGCAATGCGTTGCAAACCTCTACAACACAATAAACGAATTTATTGAGGTGAATTTGTGCTCTGAAACGCTACTTTTTACCTTCGAAGATGGCACAACCCAGACCCCCCCCCCCCCCTCGGGCTTCGCCCTGACCCCAACCCAGGCGCCCTAATAAGGCGGGCCACTGGACCCCAACCCGTGTAATCGCAAGACTAAGGGTCTTGACGTATTGCCGCAACGCGTCGTGAAAAAGTCACAACGCGTGGCGACATTTCTGCAACGCTTTGCGGCGTTGGCCACTAAAAGTGGACGGCTTGCAAACGCATTGTGAAGGCATGACTAAGGGTCATAAAAGTATTGCCGCAACGCGTGTTGGATCTATTTTTAAATACGTAACATAAATTCATGATTTTGTCGCAACGCGTTGACCTTCTCAAACGCGTTGCGGCAATAAAAACTTTTTTTTATGACCCGTATGGCTTGTGGCCCTTCGCAACGCGTTTGTATGTAAAGCTCCGCAACGCGTGTGAAGCTCGAATCGCGTTGTGTGAAGGCTTGCAAACCGCGTTGTGAGTTTCCCACAACGCCGTTGTTGATAGGATAGATACTTTGCAACGGGCGTTGTCGGTTTTTTGAAAACGTCACAAAAAATGATCATTCTAATTGGCCGACACTGCAATGCGTTGCGAAAAAGGTCGGCAACGCGTTTGCAAACTTGGTCGCAAAGCGTTGCGGCAATCCGTTATGGCCTTTATGGCTTGCGATGCCCGTGTAGGACCTTGACGGCACCAGGCGTTCGCCAAATTGATCCCCCCTGAAGCTGGTACAGGAATCGTGAAACCTTTGGGGTCTTGCCCCCCCCCTCCCTCCCCGGAGGGTAAGGTCTCTGGTAATTTTTTCATTAAGACATCATAAACTGGGTACTTTGGAAACATATGTTTTAAAAGGGAAGGCAATATACCTATGCCTATGGGCTAGAAACGTAGTTGTCATGGTTTTTGTTTTGTTTCATATAGCGACCAATTTAACCCCAGATCGCACTGACTTCATGCGTACAAAATAAAAAGTCATTTTACCCGAACCGAAAAAAAATTCATCGTAGTGCGAAAACGCTTCCCAGATTTGTTTTCAGCAACCAAATTACTATTATGGTCCACTCGTTTTCGAAAGAATAGGAGGAAAAAAAATCTTTTATGCTAAAACCCTAAATGTATGGTTGCGTATAGATAAAAACAGTAACGGTAGATACTTTTACCAGCACCGCTTTTCAACAAGCAACCCCGTCTTGCGTTAGAAATCCTTCGGAATCCCTAGCTATCCCTCGTAAGGTGGATTTAAGGTCGATTAATGTAGCTTCGTCGTTAGCTGATTTAGGCGTGTACACATTTAAGTGGGCAACGGACGCTACGAGCTGTTAAGCGCTTGATCTGGATGATAGGAGGATCAGACAGGTTGGACAGACTCTGCAATATTGGCTCGAGCTGTCAATGTAAAAAAAACACAACAACACAAAGCGCTTTACATTTGCCCCCCCAGCATTCCAGACTTTCATGAAGTGTGTGGGTGCGCTCACGCGCGTATGTGTTTAATTGTGTGTGTGGTGGTGTGTGTGTGTTGTGGTGTGGTGGGTGTGGCTGGTTGTTGGTGTGAGGTGTGTAGTCGTCGAGACAGTGATACACTTCTTTGTCAAACGTTATTATCCCGCCATTGATTTGGCCCAGTTCATTCAAGCTGAAGCCAGCGTCTCTGCCTAGCATTTAGGTTAATTTAGTGGTCAGAAGAAAGGCAGGCGTAGTTTCGCTGTTGAACATTCAGGACTTCTGTCATGTATCAGACTTATTACAGGCACTTTCATGATTGTTCCTTCTTATATGCTATCACGTTATTCGATAGATGTGTGAATGCTCTTTCACGTTATTTTTCAACAATTTCGAATCTTACAGTGTGAGTCAAAAAAAAACCCTACATTCAGAATAAAAAATAATTAAAATAGTTAAGATTGTTTTTGCTCAAATGTGTGCTATGGTTATAAAGAAGGATAAAACAGGCTTTCAGAAACGTTTCTTTGGTGTCATTTGGACTCTTTGGAAGAAAGAAGTTACGCCTAATTTGCTTAGAGACTTAAACATATGTTTGGCCATATGAGCCACACAAAGATTCCATCGCTTACATAAAAACATGGCTTAAGCCAGTGATTTTGGATACAAACATTTAACACCAAATTATGAAAAATACAAAAAACTTAAAAAAAAATTGAAGGATTATAAAAAATATCCCAGAATTACAAAAGAAAAAAATGTAAGTAAAAAAAATGGTCAATTCAAATAAGAAATTCAAGATAGCTGGGGTAATTTAAGACCACAGTTAATTTGGTTCAGCAAGATTAAATGGTTTTACCTACAACGAAAACTTGGGAGGGAGCAAAAGTTAAACCATAGAAAGTTTTGTATTCCGCTTGAAAAACATCAGTGCGATAATGAATTTTAAGGTAATCCAATTTATTACAGAAAACTTCAGCTTAGTTTCTTCTTGCAATTTCTGGACGCTGAGTGTACTGCATTGGCACAAATAATTTCCTTGAGATGTAAAAAAAAAATCTCGAGAAGTTTCCATATGTTCATGAACTGGACATTGATATGGAGTGATTTTCAATAAAAAAAAAACCGGGACTCTTTATGAGTGAACAATGGTAATTTAAATTTTTAAAAGATATTTTACTTGATAATTATGTTACACAATAGACCATTTTATTAAAAATGATAGGTTTTTGTCGAGAAGAAATCGATACAATATGAAATTGCATGTGTGAATTGTCTTTGCTATAATGTGTTATGGTATACGTCAATGTCAGTCTCTCCGCATTTTATGGCTGAAATCGGCCAAACTGAATTTTTAGGTCTCTCCGCAAAATTGACATAGTTTCTGAACCCAAAGCCCGAAAGACACCAAATAAAGATCTTCTGATAGCCTGTTTATCTCTGTAAACAACCAAAGCAAACATTGAAGCAAAAATAACGTTTAACCTTGAAGAAAAAATCTTTCCTGAATGTAGGGTTTTTATTGACTCACACTGTAGTAATATCACATTAGGAAACTACAACTACCAGCGGACCTAGTGAACCAAATTACATTTACGGAAGCCAAGAGAGGAGGAGATAGGTAATGAGATTCAACTTGTTACTATACTCGATTCATCTGATATGTGACCCCGTACCATTATTGCGGAGGTGAAAAATTCAATGAGGCGCAGTGACTTCTGTTAATCATGTTATTGTGAGGAATGTTAAGGCCTGAAATACACTATTGTGCGTTTCCATACATGAATGGAATTGTATTTAGTGGCAGGTGAGTGAGTTATATGACCGGAGTGTCCTCCAAGATAATCCAGTGTGGCACGTGCATTTGAATTCTTTCATTTTCCCTCTCCGACTTAATTGAATAGGTCCAAAACTCCAGGGGGACGAACGTATCAACGCGAATCGACTATAGATGCCTGTATCGCTGTGAGCGCTGTGTTATTTGCCATTGCTTGGTAAACTTGTGGACGGTATCTATGCCAGCGGGAAATTCAAAATCTATCTAACTCATTTATGATCTATAGTTTTACCATGCATTTAGAACGGTACATGGCATCCATTTTGGACCACCAGGACTTCGAAGAAAAAGGTAATACAAGCATATGAATAAATATGGAAAAACACTGAAAATGCCAATTGCCGGTCTAAATATGCACAAAGCAGCTATTATATTAATTTACCACGCGTTTTATATCATAGCTGCTATAGGTCTAGGCAAAGTGTTAGGTTGCTTCTGGTCTTTCATTTGCAGGGCATGTTAATAATAATAATAATAAAAATAATAATAATAATCATAATAATATATATAATAATAATAATAATAACAACCAATTTTTATATAGCGCTTAATCCCCGTAAACAGGCTCAAAGCGCTGCTGCCAATTATCATTACGCCGCCTTTAAGAAATCGTCACAATCATTTCACTTCATCTAGGTGGCTGCTCAAAGACATGCCTTACAAACGCACAAGCCTATCAGCACATTGTTTGTAATATTCCCCATAGCAGCTCCCTAACTCCCCCTCCTCCTCTGTAACCCCCGCACCGTTAAAACAGATATTAAAAAACAGCGTATTAAAAGTTGGTTGATTAAAAATCGCACAACATTGCATATAAATTATTAGTTGATTAAAAATGACATTTAATATTCCGTTGGTTAAACACTGAAACATATTACGGTGATAAAAATAAAATAAAAATACACACGTTGGTTAATTAAGCATTTTTCTTAACCAACAAAAGATTAAACATAAACTTCCCGCCAAAAACACACGTTTCTGAAGTATTTTGCAGACAAATTGTTCAATTGTGGGTTAAATCTTAATCCATCTTGGCAAATCATCTATTTTGCACAATGTTTATTAAAATATTGGTCACATATTGGCCAATTTGAAAGCGAGGTGGCAAAATCAAACATGGCCGATTACGAGAGAGTGACGACGTTGCTGAGGAGTGTGAATTAATTCAGTGATATGAGATCAGGCAATAACCTATATACTTCAGACTTTCTTGATCGGTTTCAGGCTTATCAAGGTTTAGGTTGTACGGGGACTTATATTTTGGGCATTTTCAGACTCTGTGAGAGATTCACAGCTACTCAAATTTCGTCGCTGAAATTCGACAGGGTTGAAAAGTCTAGTCTAGGGTCAAAGTCAAGACTTCAATGAGGACCGAGGGAATGAGAGATTATTATGCCTGACTGAATAAAGCTCTATAGAATCCCTCATTGAAGTATTGACATAGAATATAGACTAGACTATTCAAGCCAGTTCTCTGCAATATTACACGAATAACCCAACAAATGGTTAAACAAGTGGTTTAGTTTAACCAACCCCATATTAAGTAAAAATAATAACAATAACCAACAAATGATTAAAATTTTAACCAACAACCTGGTTTTAGTTTAACCAACATCATTTTAACCAACATTGAGAATATACAACTATCCAACAGTTGATTAAAAGTTGTAACCAACCACATATTAATTTTTAATCAACAGCCGTTGATTACGGTTTTAACCAACAAATGTGTGGTTCACCTGGTAATCCTAGGTTGATTAACATTGAGAATATACAACTATATGTCCTTTTCTGCAATAATCAACAAGATTAAAAATTTTAATCAACGTTTTAACAGTGCGGGGGAGGGGTGTGGTGGTGGCGAGGGGTAAAATAAGCCTGAAGCTTTTCTTGTGTACAAAGCAAGTGATTTTGAATTTAAACCACTCCGGGGTGGTAATATAAAATGGCCTAGATTGCACAACTGAAACGCGAGAAAATACACATCAGAGTTGTGTACATTTCCCCTGTATGGAGAACATTCATACTCATACATGGCCTTCTTATTTACTAGTGGTAGATAATTTTAACTATTAAAACGAAGATCTTTTGACTGAAAATTAGGGGGAAACTGGAAATGACCAACTGACTTCAACTTGATTGAAAAAAGGCCTTTCGAGGTGGCTGTTATAACATCCATTGGTGTACAACTCTCCTTAGCGCTCAATGCAAGTCCCAATCTATCAACTTCATCTATTTAGGAATTTTATTTATTTTGCGGAAATGTGACTGTGTGCCCTTTAACCAAAAGAAACTAGGAGTTTGCTATATAAGTAGTGAACTTCTCTTCAGTATTTCCCTCTGAAAATTAAAGGGGCATTTAATGATCCACAGCCTCGTCCCCTCGACTTCCTTAAAATGAGATTTTTATATCATCTGAACCGTTGGACTAAGAGTAGCATGTGTAACTAATTTTACGTGCAGATTCGAACTAAGGTAGTTCGAACTAAGGTAGTAAAGGCACTGGGATCACGAAATACACCTTTAATATCATTATAGTTTCACTTACAAAATTCACAATTTCCGAAGAGACTTGCGCAAAGTAGCCTGTATGCGGAAAGCGAAGGTCATCGTTGTATTCTAAACCGGGAAAAACTGCCGTCGTTGGGTAAATGGATACATCTAAGAAGAAGAAAAAAATGGAAAGCAGTTGTTGAACTTTACTATCCATAACCTTAAATCACTGGATTGCAAAGACATTAATTCTGTCTCCATTATTAAACCTAAGGTATACGCTATATAAAATCTACCAGAAAGGTTCCAACAATAAAAGTATTTTAACGCAGTGAGTCCATAATAGTCCGCTCAGGTCACAAAATATTGTTATAAAAGCATTTAATGAAGTTTTTCGAAAATGTAACAGATGGCACCAGAAAGATTGTGCAGATGTTACCTTCCGTTCTTACTGAACATCTCTGTCTCTGCAAAGTTTCGCCATTAGATCTTCAGCGATGCACAATAGTATCCCTGGTCAAAGGCTGTGATGACAGGAATTCGCAACAATTCTTGATTACTGTTGCAGATAGCTCCCAATTATCCTGATACCATGTGATTCTGATAGCCCGTTGTCAAATTGACATTCCAGAAATACGCGAGTTGTAGGTATTGCTGTTACTGGCACTGGCTGATCTAATATGGTAACGTGACTGAGTGGTTTGAAACACAGTGAGATAATTTTAACAATAATTATGTTAGAAACCCTTATGAACAGAGAAATGTTTTCAGATCAGTGAATGATTTGATATGTAACGATTAAAGAGAGAACACAGAACCTTATCCTTATCAATTCGATCCTGCGATGCTGGATTGCGAACGCAAACGGCCTGGGAATACCGTTAACCCTCTTCCACCAAGGGTTTTTGTACTACGGTCACGACCAAGGGGGGGGGGGTGGTTACCACCCCCCCCCCCCCAGATTTTTTCGTAATAAACGACAAACATCATCTTGTTTGGTATCAGGTTGTAGCTACATATGTCCTTTCTTCAAATCAATTTTTTTTTTAATTTCAAGTTTTAACAACATGACGTCCAAGTGACGTCATAACTGAGAGCTTATTTTTACGCAAATTGTAAGCAAATCTCCAAAACGAGGGTTTTTCGACCGTTTTTTGCCATTTATGCCAGCAAAATTATTTTGCTTACAGTAAGCATCATAATTTAATACTAAGTACATTTTTGGCATTTTACACAGTAAAGTATAGGAAGATTGCAAACCCACCCCCCGTACCTTCCGACTTTGACCGTACGTCCTGCACACCCCCCAGAGGTCAGGACCTCAAAATGACCGCAAAGATGAACTTACATAACATAAAAGCCTTAGTTCGTATTCGTTTGCGTTTTTGTGCGACAGGGATCATCCGTTGGACGAGGGTTAACCCTCGTCTACATGAGCCATTTTTGTAACAAGGGTTAACCCTCGTCTACATGAGCCATTTTTGTAACAAAACTCTCGAGGGGAGGGGGGTGGTTACCACCCCCTGTGATTTTCGTTACTGAACACCGATTCCAATTGATTTGGTACCACAGGATAGCTTTGACTTTCCTCTTTCCATTGGTATCAAATAAGTACCAACATCTCCATTATAATAGCATCACTATGACGTCATAAGTTGAGAAAAGTATGAAAAAAATGGATATAGGGTAAAAACTTTTACTGACTCAAACACATTACTATAGCACTATAACGCTCTGAATATATAAAAATAGTCATTTCCCATCAAGTAGAATTTTCCCCTATTCCACACTGTGTACTTTGGAAATTGCCGGTTTTGCTGACATGCGAACTTTATGACGTCACTTTGACGTAATTCTTGTCATGTTGGTACTCATTTTGGTATTAATGGAAAGATAAGTATCATAGCTATCTATTAGTATCAATATCAAGTGTATGTGATATTCCTGTGTCGTGCTAGGCATGTTGGTACTTATCTCCCGAAAAGGGGGGGGGGTGGTTGTCACCCCCAATACATTACTTTGGCATTACCCTGTATCTTACCTATACCCCGGTGGATGTTCGTTTTTGGATGAAAGGAACGAAAAATGTTAACTGATAATTGCATTATTAATTTGGCACCAAAACGTTTTGTGTTGTTGTTGTTATTTAGCAAGCCGGGGGGAAAAACCTGAACCAATAAGGATTTTAGATTAGTTGGTCACCCAGGATTTGCTTGTCTCTGCTAAATCATTGTACGTTGTGACTCACAAAGCCATACTAGTGTTATGCAACATATAACCTTGGATACCTATCCCTATCCGAAACTCAGTAATTCACAATATAATATACAATCAACGATTGATTTTTTTTCCAATATCTTACGTTCACCTCAACTGTAAGGTAACTGGCTCTTTTTCAAGAATGTTTTAGCTTTCATGAGACTTTTAGTTGGTTTAATTTGGGATCTACAATCATCGAAAAAAATATTTGGAACACTTGATGCAATATATTGGAACCATTGCCATGTTCACAAATGAGATCGAATTTGGGTAAGTCATTGTTATTTAGAAAGCAGAGGTCTTCCCTTTTACTAAATTCTTCCCCACTCCCCATCAATCAATGTTGGGGGGCCTGGCGAAGCTCTTGACAACAGTGACTCGGATCAACATTGAATTGGGGGAGAGGGGGTCACCTTTTCCCTAAATCGGTCAAAGTGTTCCTACATTTTTTTCGAGGATTGTAGTTCTGGAGTTATGGCCAATTATCCGAGACACTTGGAAAACACGTTGGTCCGGTGTGAAAGCAACTATAGTCCGGCGGGAGCCATAGTCCGGGCTCCATAGACAACGGAATACAGCGTGAAACTAATGTTGCGTAAAGAGTCAACTAAATTTGATGCCCTATTCCTTACCGTTGTAGTCGGACTGTGAGTACGCCGGACTATAATTACTTCTACACCGGTTTTGGCTATCCCGATATCAACAGAGATGCCATTGAAAAGTATAAAGTGCTGCTCCTTGAGAAATAACATAATTTATAAGTTTATAATATCACAATCGCCAATAAAATAATGTAGCATTGGAAAATCAAATTCCAAACAGTCTTGTTGTCTCGGCTTTACTCCAGGTTTCAGCAGAAGGAAGAACCATAAAAACACACTCGTTGAAAGTAAACTGAGGATTTGAACACCAACCATCCTTTCCTTTATTATTGTTTTTGTTCAACACTGGTTTCTTCATTTTATTTCTCCCTGGCATCTTGGAGATAGCGGGGAATGGGGAGGGAAAATTAGCCCTTCCCATTAGAGCATTGTCCACACATTTGTCTCCTATACACAGAGACTTGTGGCTGTCCCCTTAGTTTCAGCAGTAAAGTTTACATGACTTTCATGATTATTGTCCCGCTGAGAGTGAGTCCCCTCATGTCCCCCACAGCATAATTCCCGGGGCTTTCACTGTTTGAAAAATAATAATATTGATCAGTTCAGTGCATGATAATCTGATCTCTACAATATTCATTTGTTTGAAAACATTTTAATCCCACAAATGCTGCACACCTTGTACCTTTAGTTCCTTGAACCTTCAAGTGAAACTGGCCCAATTTTTATCCTTTGTGTTTAACTGACAATATCTCCGGTTAGGGTGCATCGAAATGGATGAAATAAAAACGAAGATTTAGCTTAGGATCTGCTATACAAAATAAAATCAAAATATCTCACAGAAATGCACAGTTTATGTTTTTAGAATTTTTAGTTTGATTGTATATTTTTTTTTGTTGGGACAATCTGTATACTTTATTTGTTTCACACAAACGGCTATTACCAACATACCTTAATTACAAAATTTGAATCCGATATACCATATTAACGTGAGTGATAAGTTTGTGCATTGTGCCTATAGCTTAGCCCTACTGTACTATTAATAGGGGTGGAAAGTTACAACTTTTTTTTTAAATCGTGTGGATTCTATGGCCATTTTGGCTCCTGAAAAAGAATCTAGCAAGCTTTTTCACTGAAGATAAAGTTTGGGTTGGTTCCATGGATTTTAAGTTTTGTACATAAAGTCAATTGGATTTTGAGGTTAAATTAGTTATTTGCCAATATTTGCCACATACAAACTAATGACAACTATGTAACATGCACATGTGCTAGGTATATTGCTTCCCTTTGTAAAACCATAGGTTTAAAAAATAACCAAGTTCATGATTGTCTAGAATAAAGAAAAAAATGTCTTTACCTTGCAGAGGGCGTGTAGTCACTCATTAGCACAGCTACAACTTTCACATACTGGTTTAAATTATTTATAGAAACAGGAATACACCTCTTTACACACAATGAGTTGCCTGCTACTATATATGTTAACAATAGTACCACACATGCACATGCTGGTATGAAAACACTCCAGTACCATTCACAGGTATTAGCAAGTTATGTAACTGGTTGCAAAGGCTTGACCTTACAACAATAGACTCCTTCAATTTTCACTCACTCACAAACTAGTGGTCTTGTTTTGGTTGTTCTGTGCATTGCCTTGCCCCAATTGAAGAGAAATTTGGAAAAATATATTTTCTGCCATTGAGAATAAATTTGCTATTTATTTCTTTGACAATTATTTGCCTAACCCTGTAAAGCACCTATTAGTGAGTTTCTAACAAAATCCAGGATGAAGATCATGTTTGTTTTTTGTTTTTCCAAAAGTAGCAGAAAAGCCCCATAGACTTCATGTACAAACTTAAACTCCACAGAACCAACCTACTAAAAAATTTATCTTAAATGAAAAAGCTTGCCTGATTCATTTTCAGGAGCCAAAATGGCCATAGAATATGCTCGTTTTACAAAAGATTTGTAAAAAAAGTTCATACTTGCCCACCCCTACTATTAATTTGATGTAACAGTAAACAACTGATAATTATACTTGTAGCATCAAATGGAAAAGAGCAGTTAAAATATTTTGATAAAAATAATATTAACAATATATATATTTATATAGCGCCTTTTTCATAAGTAGAAACAATAACAATAACAACCAGTTTTTTATATAGCGCTTAATACCGTAAACAGTTTCAATTATCATTACTTCGCCCACAACAGCTCACAGGTGAAATGAGAAAAATACACGCTTTCTAATTACACGCTTTCTAATGATGAAATATCAAAATATCATATTTTGGTAATAGATAGTCCAACGCGCTACCAAAACTAATCCAGTAATTGAGTTCTACAGAAACGGTTCCGAAGGCCTTCCAAGGTAAAGTGTATTTGTATGTTTTAAGTAATATTAATTTATATATTTCAATAGATAAATTTTCGAATAGAATGGATTAGGTTACACAATTCCCTTGGCATAGTTCAGTAACTTTCATTCACCAATGTACTTAGAAAATACACCCCTACCCCTGTTTTGGGGTATGTTATATGATACCCAGAGCACTCAAGGTCAGTTCATGTCAATGTATGTACAAGTAAAACCCGCTGAACTGTGTCCTTGGTGAGATACTGTAACGCATAGTGCTATCTCCTACAAACTAACATACCTGATGTTTCTGTCCAAATGTCACAGTTTGGACCAGTCCTGCCCTGCGTACATGTGCATTCATATCCGTTGTTTTGTGTTTCGTCGACGTTGCACCTTCCTCCATAATTGCATGGTTCGACATCACATGGATTTATATCTAGTAATCATGTTTTAATAATCAAATTGAAAAGAAGCGGTTATATTTATGTATTAAGTCATTTATTTTTTTTATAGTCAGCTACTTGTTTCTTGTTTATAAGACAATAATTTTTTTGGGATCATCTGACCTTCAGGTTAGTAATGTTACACAATATTTAATATAAAAATAGATGCAGCTCAACACAGTTAAAGATGCGTTTGATGATTAAAAAACCTCCACCCAATGTTCTTAACGAAATTGTGTATATTGGCTTAAAACCAGCTTAATCTTTGAAAAGTGACCTTTTTAGTATACGAATTTCTCTCAATTCGCACTTGATCGGTTGTAGAACAACAACCGAAAGCGCTTGGAAGGTTTATTGGAGAAGCAAGTAAAATGAAAACTAAAAACTATGTTTTTAACTTGCCTGATATCGTAATCAACCCTATAGAAAAGCATGCTTTGATTTGCTGACAGAAAATACTAAATCATCATACATAAAAATACAGCAAGGAACATGACCTCAGATGACCTTTGACCTTGGTCCGTGACTTATGACATCCTCCACATATGAAGGAACTCTATTGCACCTTAACCCCAAGAAGACCTGAAAACGAAAACCCAACCACAGTGGCGTAGCTGGGGGGGGCAGGGGGGGACGCTGGGGAAAAAAAATTAACACAGTCAGAGGCAGTATATATATGCCTATAGTTCATCAGTGAGAGCCCTTTGAATGTACTCAAACTTGCTAAAACTCGAGAGCTTCCGGGGGCTTCGCCCCCTGGACCCCCGCCAGGGGCAAGTAGAGATCATTTGCTTCAGGATAATGAGATAATGAGAGCTCTCCGAAGGCACTCAAACATGCTAAAACTCGAGAGCTTCTGCCAGGGGCAGTAGAGTTCATCTGCTTCATGATATTGATAAAGAGACAAACTTAACTGAGAGCTCTCCGAATGAACTCAAACATGCTAAACCCGAGAGCTTCCGGGGGCTTCGCCCCTGGACCCCGCCATTTTGCTTCAGGATAATGAGATAACTGAGTGAAAGCTCTCCGAAGGCACTCAAACATGCTGAACCCGACAGCTACCGGGGGCTCCGCCAAATGGACCCCCGTACGGGGCTTTGCCTCGGGACCACATTAGGGATCCTAAGGCGAGCCCCTGGATCCCAGCCGCATTTTGCTCACGCTAGGCGCTGGCGGGGGGCGTCACGTTAACATTTTGCCTCGGGCGCCGGCATATCAACTAGCTACGCCACTGCCTAACCAAACTCGAACAGACATACGGACATGCGCGCTATCGCAAAATCCCCCAAAAGCCAGGGGATAAAACTGTGTATTCGGCTTTTTCACTTCAGCTGAGATGTAATGCATTGGTAAACATTCCAAAGATGAAAAAAGGCGTAAAAGGAGATATAGTTCCCCTGGAGACATAGTTCTATTCTTCACCGTTACAGGTGGACTATGAGTCCAGAGGACTATATCTCCTACCACACAAAGTTAACAAAAAAACACACACACACATACAACGTAAAAGGACTAACACTCTACAAGAGGTTATGAATCATTTTCTAGTCTTATTTAACTTTACCGGGACAAGGCATTCCCGGATCCTGTATGGGATTTGGCAGAGAGGGGCACAAGCATTGATATCCTCCAGGTTTGTTGACGCATAAAGCAGACAAATGACAGCATGCCTTGATTTGGAAAAGAGTCGCCACTCATCAGTCATCACACACTAGGTCTGGAAAGGGCGCCACCCAGTCGGTATCATCTTACAATACATGTGTACCCGCCTTCTGGATTTTCGAATTGGAAATACAGGGCATGGCGTTCTTCAGAGCTTCGTTATATCTACAGGAAATAAGAAATCGTTTGATTTATGACTTGGTGCGCAGTTAGTCGTAGGTGTGTGCAGAAGTCGGTTCTGTGTTTGCAATGATTGCAATGGTTCACGGGCCACTTCAGGCACGCGGGATTTTCGGAATATTCATGTATTTTGATTTTGAAACAACATTTTAAAAATCAACATCACGGACAACTAGTTCAGTCGTATACATACAAATTCATCTCTTCGTATTGAACTTATTAATGTAGATATTTGTGGTCTAATGGTTAGGGTGCTTGCTCTGGTGCAAATTTACCCAAAACTTACGGGTTAGAATCGCGGTGGGCGTCACTGTGGGATTTATTCGATTCTCACATTCGGATTTGATCTGATACAGCTAATGATTAAATGTAAAATACCGCTATCTCCATGGTTCATTTTGAATTGGGCAATGAATCATAAAAGTACTCGTCCTTCGGAGGAGGAGACCGTTAAGCCATCGGTACTCACGTGTGACAAAGCGTAACAATTGTACGTGTACTTCGCAGCAAATGTGAATAAGAGAGGAAAACCTGACTTGTCCCAATCCGCCCCATCTGTGTTAACGCTAACAGCACATATTTTCATATGCTGTTAATGACAAGGTATAACAACCGTTGTAAAATATTTTCATTTACTCATACTATTGCTAGCAAAACAACCTTGATTACCCAGTCCAACATGTTTATACTGGGTAGAGAGTAGGTAGCAATTGTCTCGTGACACAAGGGCCGTAGCCAGTGGTGGTGCGGGGGGGTGCGACGCACCCCCCAAAATGACAAAGGTCCGCTTATGATTTGAAGGTATGCTTTGCCTGAAAGTTTGTCTTAAGGGTTGTGGTGCATGGTATATGAGAGGAACTAAGCAGATGTTAACCATCGCATTACGATTGCAGTTGTTACTATACTGTTGTTTTTCTCAACGCTGCGACGATGAAATTTTTTCTTCTTTCACCTACTCACCCCCCCCCCCCCCCCGCTCTTCAGAAAAATTTTGGGTCAACCGGCGAGCCAGCGAGCACGAAAACATTTTTTTTGGTACGCAAAAGGTCCGAATTCTGGCAAATCCGCACACCAGCCCCCCCCCCCCCCCACCCCCCCCCCCCCCCCAGCCATAAATTCCTGGCTAGGGCCCTGATCGTGAAAATCAAACAATACATTTGTAAATTAACTAGGCTTCATCTGTATTACTGTTTTTCCATTGACACATAGCAGGTCAGGCGAACAAAGTCTGATCATGCATGGCACGACTTCATATGTTTCAAATACGCGCGCATTGTGTCTACTGACCGCAGGGAGGTCCTACTGCAAGTGTGCATGAAATGATGTAGTATAAATCGTAATTTGTTTACGAATGTTTTTAGAGAGTTTTCGTAAAACAAAGTATGGATGATGTATGCCCCCTAATGAAAGGTAGTGCCAAAGAAACGGTTTGTTTATATCATAAGTTGTAAATCAAATGTTGACCTGCATTGGTTAGATGGAAGTGGGACATGTTTATGACCTCGTTAAAAAGGGTACATTGTCAGTTTTGGATCCAGAAAATATCAATGCCACTTTTATGTGAACATCGAACAGGCGCAGTCATCGTACTGGGGCCAGAACCAAAGCATAACAATTCAATTACCATGTTTGATTCTCATTGTTTAGTTATAGATCATGTAACAGCCAGATACAACACTGCTCTTTGGTCGTTAATACCACATAAGCTTGGGGTAGGAGGAGACTCAAAATGCACAAATAATGATCACAACAGGGCATGGGTATTACTTGCATCCACCTCTACTCACCCACATACCAAGGTTCGTCAAATTTTTCGATAATTGAAATCGAGTAGAATTCACTTTTTAGTTATAATCAATAACAAAAAAGCAGTGAGAATGTTTAGAGAAGATATTTTGCACCTGTTTGTTGGGGAGTAGGATCGGAGAACTTGGTAAGAGAGAGTTGGATACAACGACGGATATACCTCCTCGACATGATCCCCCCATCCTGCTAAAGCCGCCAGGGGTATACCAGCTGAGTCCGCTCCGTTTTCACATGAACAAGATTGGGAATGCATAGAAAACTGGGAGCGCACGTCCTGCACTTACACTTCAGTACTCGTTCTGTTCAATTTATTTAAAGGTGGTTGGTCCGATTTAAGTAAGTTTTCATCTTGATAGAATGGCCTTCACCCCAAAACCCCATCTGTAAATTTTCACGACGATATTTTAATCCGTCTAAAAACGTGATTTTATCCGGGGATTTTATAACCCCATAGAGAACTCTGTAAAACAAATAGGACCCACCTTTGATCTAAACTTCGAAACCAAACATCCTTTAGCCCTGCGATTCACAGTGTAAATGAGAAAAATAGTAGTTTTCTTTAGATGCCATTTTTTCTACCACTTGGGGTAAAATCTGGGATTCTGGGGACAAGGTTATTAGCAATCGGGCCATTGCCCTTTAAAGGTACTTAGTATGTCTCACCAACGCATGAATTTCCAAGAGCTTGGAATCCTTCACGACAGTGATCCACAGGCACGGTAGTGGTCGAAACTATAGGGAGTGAAGTAGTTGCATGTGTGGTTGTTTCTGTTGCAGCTTCTGTAGTCAATAAGGTAAAAAAAACAATCTTGTGGTCGAAAGGACTTGCGTCATTCAAATACATTGTTAGGTATTAGCCTACAATCATATAAAAATATTTTGGAACGCTTGGTACAATCTATTGGAAGTACAACTGATATCGAACTTGGGCAATTCTTCTTACACTTTACCACACCCTTTCCCACCTCCAATCAATCAATGTTGGGGGACATACCGAGAGGTAATGTAGTCGTTTTTTTCACGAAGTGTGTTACGACATCACAAGGATGACAAGGTCAGAAATACAATGTGTACAAATTCCCATAGACGATTTCGATATCGATATTAATAGCGCCACCAATTTCGATAAGCTACTTAATTAGCTAATAATGTATGCAACATGACGTATGATGACGTAGTATTTGTTTCACAGCGCCACGTACGACCGGCGATCTATAAGCTACAGATTTCATGCAGTATGCCTCTCTCTTGATTGAGTGTCCTATCCCGATTTATTTAAGATCCCTGTTTAAACACAAAAAAATGTGAGTGCAACAAAGTTGTAACTGACATTTTTATACAGGGTTAGACAAAAAATGACCCTGATTGTGTCCACAATTTTGAATTTTATATCTAAAATATGTGGTATCATCTGAAAGCTTAGTTTATTATCATTAATTTGCTGCAAATATCACTCACATCGGTTAGGTATAGACCGAGCTACAGTCGTTTGACCACGGATTCACATTAAATTGAATGGCGTTCAGCGAAGGAAATCGGTGTCCAGAAGAAAATCGGGCTATTGACTGCAGAATAAATGTGATGCTATTTTATCACACAAAATTCAGTCATAATTTACCATCGATGCCCTCTTAACGTTTCTACGTCCTCATCACTCATAACAATCATTTGAAAAATAAAGTAACTTGATACATGTATCAGTTTCTGGAGGAGTTGAATGAACCGTACCATATGAAGGAACAGGCATCGGTAACAACTTTTTTGGGTTTAAAGTATTGTCTATATTGGTAGACCAGAATATATCACATCTTGAAAAGAGTGTTTCAAATAAAACTTACCATTATCACTGCCTTTTACACCTTTAAGATACCACTTTATTTGAAATAAACATAGACATACCCTAATCATCAGTTTGGGGAGTCATTTGCTTAGTTGGCCGCCGTGCATTCAAATGGGAATCCGTGGATGGGGATGACCACTTGATTCAAAAGACTGTAGCTCGGCCTACACTTAACCGATTGGAATTATCTTTGCAGCAAATTGAAGATAATGAGATAGGCTTTTTGATGATACCACATATGTTAGATATATTTTATTATTAGGCTAAATCGACCAAGTTAGGTAGATACGACTTTGTTGCACTCAAAATTGAATTTCTTTTGAGTGCAATAAAGTCGTAATTGATAGATACGACTTTGTTGCACTACACAGGAAAACTAGTAGATGCACCATTATATTTTTTGTAAAGCGATTGTTTTTAAAAAGGTGTGTAAATAAAAAAATCTCCCAATTTTTTTGTCAAAAGTGGATTCTTCATTATTTACCAAATTTATGCTAATTTTGGCACAAAAGCCTTAATAATATATCAAAAATATAGTTACGGCCTTCTTCCACTCAATACTTAATTATTTTACAAAGTAAAGGAATACGCATAATCTAACGAGTGTAAGGCTCAATTTATTGCAGAGCTATTAGGTTAATTAGGCCTAGTTAGGTGTAGATACGACTTTTTGCACTAAGAATGAAGTCGTAACTGGTAGATACGACTTTGTTGCACTACACGATAAGTCATGTGTAGTTGCGCCAATTTAATTAGCTAACTGCTCCGTAATTAGTCGACTTAAGTGGGAAATAAAATATTCATAAAAAAATACATTTTCGTCGTGTGTTATATTTTTTCAATCGAAAAAGCACAACTGAGTGAAACACAAAATGTTTCTCCTGTAAAATCATGAAAATGTAGATACGACTCTGTTGCAATCACACGTCGAGATGAGCCTTGAGCACAAATGATGTTTTTTTTTATATATAAGAATTCATTATGATTTTTTTTCAAATTGATTAGTTCAAGAATATGTCCAAAATGTCCAAATACAATTACAATGCAGTTTTAATGCACTCATTAATGTCCTTATGAATACCGATACTTATGTCTTCTCTGACGAAGCGACTAATTTCCAGAAAAGTAGCGTTGCAGTTTAACGATGATATGTTGGTAGACGTTTCATATAGAAGTCCCATTGATGCAAATGAGGTATTACAATTGATTCCGTCATGCGCTGTATGACGTTGTGCAGTAGTGCTTGACGGAATGAATGGCTATACCTCATTTGCATCAATAGGACTTCTATATGTAACGTCTACCGATATGTTCTATGGATTTCAAATTGCTTTCATACACTTCCACAACTCCGCGAGAGTCTTCTTCAGAAATTATGTTCCCTTTTTCGAAGCAGCCCTGAAGATAACTTTTTCCAGAAATTCAAGACGTCAAGGTTCAATAGGTGACGACATAAACATTAGCAGCACTAACAAACTACGAAACTACTGTTTCAACGAAAGTCATTCTGTCACAAATGTCCACCCTCAGGAACCCTTTTCGATTCCAAAACCGAAGCTTTTCTAGCTTGAAAATGACAGCAAACAAAATAGCTTTGAAGCTCATGGTGTCAAAAATATAATGTCAGTACCGTGTACTGCACAGATCTACCTTTCTGCAGATCAAAACTTAACTACTGTCAATTTAACTACTGACCCTTGTTCTATAGCAACATCACAGCTAGATTCCTCAATATCTTAAAATAACTATTATAGCAGCATCATGCATTAACAGCGCTTAAAAGTGTCTAGTTGGCTCACACACACACAAATGACATTATCTTATGATGTCAAAGTAATGACATCTTATGATGCAATCTTTAAAGTGCACAATACTTGGGCAATCCCAATGTTATAGTACTTGGCTTTTCTAGAATGATCTCTGACATATAATCACATTGCATCACCTCCATTTTTCTCTTGCATAATAAAACAAGGAAATTCCCTGCTTGGAATCTTTACTCAATGTTAACTAAAATAGTAAAAGAATAATAATATTTGATCACAAAATGAAGGCTACTATAACAAATGTACCAACCTTTTTCCACGACTAAAGTTTTTAAAAGTATTTCTCATGACTCACCAAGTACCGTCACAATAAACATACACTGGTTATCATTTGCTGTTTTATCTGACGCCGTGATGATAACCACCGTCTCCCCTCTGATGAAGAAAGATCCTGACTCATGGCTGTAGCTAATGGCCACACTGCCGCTGTTGTCAGTGGCTATCGGTGCTGGGTAGGTAACCATAACGCCATCTTGACCTGGGTCTGCGAACGCAGTCTTGTCCGATGGGCAACTTAAGAAAGGTGGTGTAACGTCTTCTGAAGTGTCTATTTTATAAGAATATCACATGATTGTATATTTATTGCATTGATTTCGCCGAAAATATTTATGGTAAGGCAACCCCATTAAATAGTGTTTTACCGAATCGAGTATTTTTCATTGTTCTTGTGCTCATATTGCCACATTTGATTTGTAATTGAAGCCAATCGTGTTATCATTTATGCACATATTTTTAGTATTGCTGCTAGTCTAAACGGTTGTCGTTTTTCTCTCTTACAAGAATGTCATTTTGCATTTCACGTACCCTTTGACCTGTGTGTGTGATATTTGACCTCAAATAATGTGCTCAGGTCAGTGGTCCTTTTGACCAAATTTGGTGGTCATAGGGCATTTCTATGCAAATTGACCTCTAGATGACCTTTGACCTTTTGGGTCACTCTGAAACCCTGATAACAAATGTCAGACTGTCGTCCCCTACCTTCATGCCAAATATCAGCTCAACACTGTTAAAATGTGCACTCAAATGAAAAGGTCAAATGTTAACATGTGACGTCAACTACAGACGTCGAAATTGAACAACAGCTCCAATTTTAGTCAAAGCTGCAGTTTCGAATTGTTCGTCTTGCTATAGCAATCGATATTCAAAATAGTTTAACATTCCAACTGACATTTCTAAGGACTGTAACCACTGTAAGCAAATCAAAATACTACTTTCATAAACTCTGTGCAATACTAAAACAGCCTTTGAAAATATTTTATTCTCCTTTTGTTACTTAAAGACAATAGCAGTGATCCATCGAAAAAGTCAAAATATTTGGAATTTGCGGGAATAACATAAAATAAAGGATAAGTGTGTTGATTTATCTTAAGTTATCTTTTACAACTGAACACGGCCTCGGAAGCAGCATAATACAAGTGTTCCGTCTATTTTGGAAACATACTTCAAAGAGTTATTTGAGAGGATAAACCAATGTAGGCTAAGCAGCAAGAGCCTCTTATAGATAGGTGTAAGATGTTGAGTATTTCGTTGATGCGCTTATGCAGCGTAAATTGCATGTTACTTCACCGTTGAAGATATTGATGTCATTTCCAGTTTAAATAATGACATTCAGATTTAAAAAAAGTAAAGGGAAAAGAAAAGCAAAAAAAATCTAAAAACATAAGCAAAGAGACGCCAAACAATTATAAACTCCACGCAAACACCGCAATGAAGATTCATTACTAATAACATTTACATGCCCAGTAACAATTACATTAAAGACAGTGGTGTCTTAAGTTTATGAAAGCTATTATTTGTGTACGTACCCTGATTTACACTGATTGTAAATTGGCAGCTGGTTATATTACCGTCATCATCTGTTACAGTAGCGGTTACTGAAGTGACACCGAGTTGAAAGAAATAGCCCATAGGTATGGAATACGATATCAGGTTATCAGGAGGGCAATGACGTGCTTCTGGGTAAGAATAGCATACGCCAGATTGATCTTCCGGAATAAGTAATTCCTGCTTGGTCGGACATATTACTGACAGGTCCATTTGCTGCGCTTGTCTCTTTTTACCTACAGTGTCACCGTAACAGATTATATCTGGAACTGAAGAAGAACGTATTACCTGTATATCGCATAGAGCTTTTGTTTAAAATATCGACAGCAGTCACACATAAGGTATAGAATGATTTACCCTCGTCTAACAAGGGGGTGGTAAACTGGTGTAGAAGTAATTATAGTCCGGCGTACTCACAGTCCGGCTACAACGGTAAGGTATAGAACTCAATTCAGTTGACTTTTTACGCAACATTAGTTTCACGCGTTATTCCGTTATCGTCCATGGAGCCCGGACTATGGCTCCTGTCGGACTATAATTGCTTTCACACCTGTACCCGCTAAAACAAAGCAAAATTAAGCCAACAAAAGACTGGTTGTCTTTTGGATCATCTTATTGTCTTTGCACCGACCATCTTAAAGACACTATTGGTGATTCACCCGAAAGAGTCAGAATATTACGTGTTGATAAGTAATGAATAAAACGTCAGAATTTGTCCTTATTACATTGCTTTCAGTCTTGAAACTTGTAGGGTATGTTAGAACACCTATACTTGTTACAGACAAGAAAAAAATGATTTTTTTTCCGTTTTAGTAACAACAAATTGAAGCGATATACTTTCCTGGAGGTAGGATATGCCTTCGAAGTGTAGGGGAGGAGTTTCGAGAAAAGGTTAACATTTATTACTTATTCCTGAGGGATTTTTGCTGTTTATATCGGGAAATGTGAAAGGTATTATGCCCTCAATATAACCTAAAATGGAGGGATATTGATACTTATTTTGTATCAATAGAAAGATGATATGCGTAACTATGGATGTTTCACTAGCAAAACCATAGGTCGATTGCTAGAATGAGCTCTAGCCTTTGCTCAGCTATCCGAGTGCACTTCCATCTTTTTCACGACCAATATAAATGATAGATCATTGTTACTGAAAGCACAAACAACCGTATAATGGGTTCTTTTAAAAGTGTGGATGGAAATTTTTTAATCTGTCGAAGATAGGCGATGTCTATCGGGCAAAATGAAATTGTCATTTCGTGCGTAAGAAATTTGGGCATCCATCAGTTTTTGAATAATAAAAATAAATTAAATACTTTAGAGTTACGTCAAAAAGTATCGCACGGGGACTTTCTTTTTTTTTTTGCTGAGTGTATATATTAATAAGATTTGCCATCTGTTATTTTGTATACATGTTTTGTGAAGAGACAAAAATAAATCGTCATCATCATCATCATCATCATCATCATCATCATCATCATCATCATCATCATCAATAGCAATAGCAATAGCAAATTTCCCCTTAACCCACACAAGCTTCTGATGATGATGATGGTAATAATAATAACAACAACAATAAAACATTATCCATACAAACCAGATATATAATATACCTGTACCAGTAACGACTTTTTTCAGTCACATTTGTATATATTTTTCATATAGCACTCGCTATACCAAGATGAAACCGCTCTTTGTTGCTATGAAAGCTGATGTAATTTTGATACGTACATAGGAGGAGAGCGAACTTACCTTTGATAACAATGATACGGTAGCATCTATTTATGTTATTGACTTTAATCCAGGTGGTTCCCTTAATATAGTCCATTGGCCCTGGATCAAATGTGTACATTTCTATCCCTACTGGAAAGTGATTTGTCATTATTAGCATTGGTAAAGATGCTGTATATTCCATCCGATGATGGCTTGGTCCATAACCGTCTGGACATTTCTAAAATGAATTTCAAAAAATGATATGCTGAGGTGTAGGGAGAACTGGACGGTTGGTGTGAGTGTGTATGTGTCGGTATAGATAAAAACTTGACTGGAACTTGGATTTTGAAAATAGACAAAAGGGTACGACTGTCATTTGCTGATGGAAATTTTGATAGTTTTATTGCCTTTGGTTTTACAAACAATCGAGTTGATTATACATTGTACCTCTTATATCATGGGAGAAGGGAAAGTACACAATTTAGTCCACGATAAATAGAAAAAAACACCCGGAAATAAATAGGTCATAGCCGAATTTTTCATAACAGTTCCACAAAAATAGTTCATCAAAAGTCCACAAGTTCCCTCATTGTGCTCATTGAAGAATAAAGGGGTAAAGTTTTTACAGGAGTAAAAAAAGATCCAATTGTTTTCAATGTTTACCATCGTTTGTGTCATGTAATAAGGATTAACTCTCGCCCAACCATATGTTTTGTACTACGTTCACGACCAAAGGAGGGGGGGGGGGTACCACCCCCTGACTTTTTCGTAATTAAGGGACAAACATCATATGTTTGGTATCAGTGTGTAGCTACACATTGCCCTTTCTTCAAATAAAGTGCAAAAATGTCAAGTTTTAACATAACTGAGATTTCATTTTAACGTAATTTGTAAGCTAATCTCCAAAATCAAGGGTTTTCGCCATTCATGCAAGCAAAATTGGTATTTATTTGGCAATGATGGGTGCCAAAGTAAGCATACCCATGTTAATGCTCTAAAATATATGAAAAAATACAAATATTGTCATTACTTGCTAAGTACATTTTTTTGCATTTTACACAGTAAAGTATACAAAGGTGCCCCTACCACATCCCTGAAGGTGGTACCTCTATTTTTTCGCTAAAAGGACCGGAAAGGATGAACTTACAATTACATAGAAGCCTTAGATCATATTCGTTTGCGTTTTTGTGCGACATGGAATCATCCGTCTTGGTCGGACGAGGGTTAAAAAGGTATAGTTTACCCTATCTTTGCTTTATGGTTAATGAACTATATGGAAATAACGATTCAAGATCATACTGGAGGTTAAGTTTCAGAATGCACATATTCTTGTGTTCGACTCGTTGTGTACAAACTGAAAATATACCGTGTGTCCCAAAAAACGCAACACTTGGTGGCATACGCCATAAGTTTTGAACAAAAGCACAGGACTACTTATTCTTTGTTGTTAGGTAGGATGGGACTGTTAGCTAATATCCCTGAAAAGTTCATAACAGTAGAGTCAATAGTTTTTAAGATATGACCCCAAACAATCAAGTAAACCGCAGAACCCATTTAACCAAATTGAGGCGCTATTAACTACACATACGGCACTGTACGTTTTGCGCCCAGAACCACCAATATGATTCTCTAAGTCCAACCACCATTTCCTTTTTTAAAGACAGCTACTGCAACCGACTGCCCCCCCCCTCATTCAATGCCCATATTTTCGGAAAAGTACTGGAGGTGACTCTTCGTATCGTCCAAATAAGACAGCATTAGATTAGAGCTTATCATTCACCTTCATTTTGTGACGGCCCACAAAGAGTTATTTTAACCCAAAATTTAATGACAGAATGAATATACTGATATTGTTATTGAGTTTTGTGTTGAAAACATAGGTTTTACTTTCATAAAGTTGAGAATGTTACATTATTTATATATAACAAGCAAGTTGCAGCCCAACGCATTTATCATTTAATGTAATGTGGAGTTTGTCTATGACTTAGTCATAGTTTTATACCGTCTTGAAACATATTTTATCACCAATAAATTAATGTTTTATCATTATCAGTTAAAGCAATAATGGCACATTTTTTAAGAGCGCCCCCAATTTTCAAATTTGATATTTTGGCACAGTTACGTTGGTGATTGTTTAGGAAACTATACCTGCGAACGAGAATGCTAAATATGCGTATTTATAATAAATTAGGCGATTTTGTAATTAGAATTTGGATCCCAGATTGGACTTAACGGCAGAGCTGGAAATGCTACGTTTATGTCCGTCCATGATGAAATAGTGCCACCTCGAGAAAATAACCTCTAACTTGATTTGCTTGAACCAATAAAACAACTAATGGATGAGCGTAGACACGTACATGGCGCTATTTCCCGGCTATTTCACATTGGAAGGCCATTTGCAGTAGCCGTTGAATTATTATCGGGGATCCCGATAATAATTATTCTAATTACAAACTTCCTTCGTTTGTGAGACACAGACATTTTCGAGCTTAACCATTCATAAGTATGGTTTACTAGCCAGTTACCAATGCAACAGTGTAAAAATCTCAATTTTTTTTTAAAAATTGGGGGCGCTCTTCAAAATATGTGCTAATATTGCTCTAAGTAATAATTAATAATATGTAAATGCAGTCATTTGACCCAGTAGAAGTTGTTCTGCAAGAAATTTGGGCAAGTAATGTTGATTGCAATCAATATTGTATTTGCCATTCTGTTCTTCATTGCCAGTCTTGTGGTTACCAGCTCCTCATTTTTGTAAATGGGTTCTGCGGGTTACTAGATTGTTGTGATAATATCTTAAAGGTCCATGGCCCGATCGCTAATAGCCTCGTCCCCAGAAGCCCCAGATTTTACCGGAAGTGGTTAACATTTTGATATCAAAAGAAAGCTACTATTTTTCTCATTTACCCTGTGAAATCTTTGAGCCAAGGGATGTCTGGTTTGGAAATGTGCCCAATTTTGGTCGACCAATATTAATTTTACACAGTACTCTATGGGGCTTACAAAATCACGTTTTTAGCCCTCGCATTAAAACGGATTGAAATATCGGCGCGAAACTTTACAGATGGAGGTTTAGAGTGAAGGCCAATCTATTAAGATGAAAACTTCATATCCTTAAATCGGGCCATCCCCCTTTAAAAACTATTGACTCTACCGTTATGAACTTTTCAGGGATATTAGCTAACAGTCCCTTCTTACCTTACAACAAAGAATAAGTAGCCACGTGCTTTTGTTCAAAACTTATGGCGCCTGCCACCAAGTGTTGCGTTTTTTTGGGGGGACACACTGTATATTTCAACAGTTGAATACATTTTCCCGCATAGTTATAGGGCTCATTATGACAGAGGGTCGATGGGAGGTCACAAGCCGCTGCCCTATAAGGTCAATTATTCAAGATGTAGATGGGCGAATTATTTTATTTCACCTCATGTGACCGTACAACATGTACAAGTAATTTGTAAATAGTTTGATTAAAATCGGATTGTTTTGAAAATTTTACCCCACGGTGACCTTGAACATTTACTGGCCTGTATTCCTAAACCTAAAGGTCGAAAGTTAGGCAAACTATACATTTTCTTAATCATCGAGACAAGACAAATACAATAGTCAATGATTTAGCTCAATTGAAACATTTTATTACCCCTGTATAAACCTTACACCTTATTCCTCAATTAGCACAGGGGGAAACTTGGGGACTTTTGATATGTTGCTCCTTACAACATTAGAAATCTATCCTGGAAAAATCGGCCATGGTTATTTTTTCATTTCCCCCTACTGGTTACACATATCCTAAAGTTCCTGGACTATTTAAAAAAATCATGATCTTGAGAAGGTCGACTTTGATTTAGAAACACGTGGGTCAAGGTCACATCACTGCTGAAGCTAAGTTGTTTGAAATATAAAGCTTCATGAAGCTGATAAACAGGGCATGTCTTTGTTGTCATACTTGGTTGAACTACGCATGTCACAAGCAAATCCCCTCTTCCCATCTTATCCTTTAAACGTGTGAGTGAGGTTTATGGTTCTTGTTTGTTTGAGGTATTGGAAAAAAAATAAAATAAATAATTATATGATATAGTTTATACCATTAAAGAACTCCGCAAACCACCTGCGTTCATATTTGTCTCCGAATGGAATCAGTCAAGGGGTATTTCCGAGATCTTTCAAGTTGAGGCTTAACGCATCCCTAGCGCATCTTAAAGGCATGTTATGTTATGATCACTTATCAATAAACAGATATTTCATATCCTGTACAATTGTTAAACATCAATGTTGGCATGATTTTGACTCAGCGTTTCCTAATCATAATTGACGTTAATTTTTTTTATTTTGTGTTCTTACTTCCTTCTAGGGTATATGAGGGTAGGGTGGTAATGTGTACTATAATGCAAAATTGTCTCGATTATGCATCTATCAAGGCTAACACAAATGAAAGATATGGGGAAGGGATCAGTAAATGATCTGTTTAATATTTGTAGCCTTTCAACGGTATATTCCAATTCTTTGCCCGTGGCTACAGAAGAATACAATATCACTGCCTTGACAAAACATGTAAAAGTCCACATTCTCTTTATATCGAACTTCGCCATATACATACGTTCCTGGGTTTCTGTGACGATTCTCAAGCAAAAATCAGCGCAATTGCCAAAGCGCTATATAGTGAATGCGAAAATGATCAGTAACTGAATGGTATCATCAACAAAGAAAGAGAGAGAGATTGTATTTCTAATATGTGTTAGCGTGTGTGTGTGTTTGTGTGTGTGTGTGTGTGTGCGAGCGCACGTGTGTGTGTGTGCGCGCACGTGTGTGTGTGGTTTGTGGAGGTGTGTAATGTGTGTGTCGTCATGTATATGTAAGTTTTACCTGAGATTTAACGCCAACTTTAAACATAGCCGTAGCAGTATTTCCTGCTTTATCTGTTGCTGTTACGCGAACCTCTGTATCTCCAAGTAAAAAATAACATCCTGATCCAGGATAATATGACAAATACACATCAAGTCCGCTATCATCAATTGCTGTACTTATACCAGTGAAATGGTGTTGGATACCAGGAAGTCCTTCGGCTATGAACACCTCTTCGTCGGGCTGCACGTGAATAACCGGCGGTGTTGTGTCTTCCACTTCTAATTCTGTAACGTAATACCAAGGTATATGGTTCTAGATCAGTTTATGCCGTGTTACAAAAAGGTATTTTTTTAAAATTGGGTCCTGTTTGTAGCACATGCAATGTTACCCAAGTAGGTCCAAAATGGTATACAACTTGTGTAACCACAACCAGCCAGTGACGTAGCTATAGGAAGCAAGAGAGGGGACACATGCTCCAGGCGACGTCTTAAAGACACTATCAGTGATTTGAAAAATATTTGAAATTTGCAGGAATAGCTTCAAAGTGAAGGGTAAGTCTGTAGAATTCTCATAAGTTACCTTTTCCAGCTGTAGAATTGACAGAAAAGGAAGAAAACGGCAGTGTTCCAAGATACGATTCTCCATTCAATTACGTGTTGTAGTAAGTGTCCGTTCGGACAGTAATGACTAAAATCTCCGATTCTGTCCTTAATTAGGTTGCTTCTGGTCTTATCATTTGCAGGGTATGTTAGGATACCTGTACTTGTTGCATACATGCAAAAATCTGATTTTTGATGATTTTTTCGATTTGCTGATTTAGCAAATCACTGATAGTGTCTTTAAGGGGGACGACGAATCGACCAATTATCAATTCAGCGCTCCCAAGATCGATTCTTCGCCCCCCCCCCCCCCCCCCAAGTGGTACAATTCAAATTTGGAATAACCGTTTACAGATCGAAATTAAACTTGATTATAACCTAATCACCATTATACTCGATTCGCGCTGATATAGGAGCTGGGGGAAGTTTATTTGGGTCATAGGCCTATCCATTAGGTGAAATAGGGAAGAAGCATTTTAATCTATACAAGAAGTCGCTTCGCTGCCTATAACAATAGAAAGTGACTTGAAAGGAAAAGGGCCAAATTGCAAGTACAAAACTTTATTTTTGTTTACTGTACGTTTCTGAATTGAACTTTGTACATGTACTTTTAATACAATCGATTTATAAATCAGTCACGTCACTTCACTGTAAAACCGATGTTTAGGGATTTTAAGAACTACGTTGGACCTATCTTTTAGTGGGTATTGACTATTGTATTAGTTGTATTAGGTGTATGAGTCGCTAACATTGCGAAATATTAATTTTCTACCCTATTCAGTATTTTCGTATTTTCCTCAACATATGACGTCATAGTGACCTCATATTGGGGATGTTGGTACTTATTTTAGTACCAATGGAAAGAAGAATTATTTTCATTTGAAAAGTCACAAAAGAACGAAACACAAAAATACTTTTTCCTGTAAAATCATGAAAATGCAGATACGACTTTGTTGCACTCACATGACGAGTTTATATCATAACTTACCATTCGCTTGCACAATAACCATGAAAAAGCATTGTCCAATATTGCCTGCATGATCCGTAGCCTCATATGTCACCCTAGTTGTTCCTATAGGAAATACACTTCCTGGCATTCTGTCAGCCACTGGTGTCAGCATCTGCCCCGAGTTATCCTCAGCAGTTGCTTCTTCCCATGAAACCGGTGTAGTAACTGTTCCGTACTCGACATCAACAATGACATCGGCCGGGCATGTAACCACTGGACTCTCTGAATCTAAATCATTACCAGAAAAGTGTACAAGTTAACGTTGTTATAGTCTGGTTTTTATTCGTGTCATTTCATGTATACTGTCTAGGGTATTGTTTCATTGGCAGGGGATGTGTCACGAATTTTAAAGGATGAAGACATAGTGAGGTAGATACATTATTAGGCGTAAACGTTTTGTTATACAAGATTTAAAGCTTCATAATTTGGTATAGGTTTCTTTTAAATGAATTTTAAATTCATGATCCCCTTAGGAGGTAATTCAGTAAAATATTGATGATCGTCATAGTTGTCTTAAGTATACGTGCAGAAGGTGCAATAATTATTGCCTTTGGCTTCATGATATAATTTGGTGCTTTTGTTACTGCAAAAGTATAATTCCATCTAACCGACATCACTTTCGCTTGAACAGATTGCGGCGATCAAAAAGTAACACTCTCTTATTTATACATTAATGCTATACAAAACATTTTTCTTTTGTTGCATAACAATAGTGTGCTGATTTCAAATAAAGAACGGGTCGGCTTAAATCGTTTGAATAGCAATCGATCTTCAGGCTAGGCCATAAAAATGTTAGCTTCAATCCACGCCACTTAAAAGATGTATTGATTTTCCTGGATAATCATACAACCTCTCATAATTAATGGAATTGTCGAAAACTTTGGCGCAATGCTGATTGAAAAAACTTGCCGAGATACTTTTTGTGCCAACTGTAGATTACAGCAATACAGGCTGCAAACCATTAACCGATTTTGTTGTTCCGATGTAGGCCGTCCGATGGTGTTACAAAGGCCCATTTATGACCTTGTCCTAGTCCGTTATTTATATACAAATATTTAAAAAATAAGCCTTGCATTGGAGTTGATTCTTCAGCTTCAACGGTTTTGGAATACGAAATAAAAAAATAGAATTTCGCGGTTCTCGGCTTTCGCGCTCGCTATATTCAAAGAATATAATCTGTGGGTCGCCCAGTCTATCTTACAACTTGACCTCACACGACCTTTGACCTCACCACGTGACCTTTGACCTTATCACCAAATAAGAGATCCCATATTGCACCTGTGACTCAGTTTGGTTTCAATTGAACTTCAACTTTTCAAATGAGTCAATTTCCAAAAAAAAATAATAATATTTTAGTGACACATACACATATAGGCCTACACACAGACACACGCACAACGCCAAAATTTCGAATTCACGTGTTAAAACATTGACGACGTACAGTACCGCCGAGGGGGGGCTCAAAGGGGGGGTAATGTGCCACTTAAAAGATGTATTGATTTTCCTGGATAATCATACAACCTCTCATAATTAATGGAATTGTCGAAAACTTTGGCGCAATGCTGATTGAAAAAACTTGCCGAGATACTTTTTGTGCCAACTGTAGATTACAGCAATACAGGCTGCAAACCATTAACCGATTTTGTTGTTCCGATGTAGGCCGTCCGATGGTGTTACAAAGGCCCATTTATGACCTTGTCCTAGTCCGTTATTTATATACAAATATTTAAAAAATAAGCCTTGCATTGGAGTTGATTCTTCAGCTTCAACGGTTTTGGAATACGAAATAAAAAAATAGAATTTCGCGGTTCTCGGCTTTCGCGCTCGCTATATTCAAAGAATATAATCTGTGGGTCGCCCAGTCTATCTTACAACTTGACCTCACACGACCTTTGACCTCACCACGTGACCTTTGACCTTATCACCAAATAAGAGATCCCATATTGCACCTGTGACTCAGGTTTGGTTTCAATTGAACTTCAACTTTTCAAATGAGTCAATTTCCAAAAAAAAATAATAATATTTTAGTGACACATACACATATAGGCCTACACACAGACACACGCACAACGCCAAAATTTCGAATTCACGTGTTAAACAAATTACGACGTCAGTAAACCCCCAACCGAACTATGAAACGCCCCCCGACATAGAGAGCCCAACGCCGTACGCCTAGAGGACGCCGAGGGGGGGTCCAAAGGGGGTAATGTGCCACTTAAAAGATGTATTGATTTTCCTGGATAATCATACAACCTCTCATAATTAATGGAATTGTCGAAAACTTTGGCGCAATGCTGATTGAAAAAACTTGCCGAGATACTTTTTGTGCCAACTGTAGATTACAGCAATACAGGCTGCAAACCATTAACCGATTTTGTTGTTCCGATGTAGGGCCGTCCGATGGTGTTACAAAGGCCCATTTATGACCTTGTCCTAGTCCGTTATTTATATACAAATATTTAAAAAATAAGCCTTGCATTGGAGTTGATTCTTCAGCTTCAACGTTTTGGAATACGAAATAAAAAAATAGAATTTCGCGGTTCTCGGCTTTCGCGCTCGCTATATTCAAAGAATATAATCTGTGGGTCGCCCAGTCTATCTTACAACTTGACCTCACACGACCTTTGACCTCACCACGTGACCTTTGACCTTATCACCAAATAAGAGATCCCATATTGCACCTATGACTCAGGTTTGGTTTCAATTGAACTTCAACTTTTCAAATGAGGTCAATTTCCAAAAAAAAATAATAATATTTTAGTGACACATACACATATAGGCCTACACACAGACACACGCACAACGCCAAAATTTCGAATTCACGTGTTAAAACATTGACGACGTACAGTACCGCCGAGGGGGGTCAAAGGGGGGGTAATTGACCCCGGGCCCGGGGTCCTAGGGGGTCCGGGGTCCTAGGGCCCGTAAAAAATAAAAGTTCAGCCCTTGTGGTTGTGACAAAAGTCAGAGAGAGAAAGTGAGAGAGAGAGAGAGAGAGAGGAGAGAGAGGGGGAGGGAGAGAGATCGAGAGAGAAAGGGAGCATTGGTGGATACAGTACAGGGGGCCCGTTTCCCCCACCTGCGACAATGATACCTACTTACGTTGAGAAAGTACTCTGTAACCCACGAAATTTCCATTTTTTTTTGCTACGCGGGGTTAATAAATTTAGTGCAGGGCCTCTCTCAGTTTGAGAAATTACACAAAAACAATTAAGATTGTTTTTTAAAACGGTTGGGGTCATAATTTATAAAGTGGACTATACTAACCAATTTCAAATTGTTTCTATCAAGTATAAATGAGAAAATGTGTTTTGCAAGGGATCCACGCTTTGCAAGGGTTCCACGCTTCCTGCCTGCACCCATCTCGTGCAGATTCATATATGAACTCTCCATGAACACTTTATATATTATTATTTGAAACAAAACTAAAACCATCAGCTATATTTTGCCTTTTAAAAACCGTTTATCATATCTCTATCATTGTTTTTTGTTTATTTGTTTCTATCAAATTTTCATGAGAAAATGTGTTTTGGAAAGTGAACATTGCAAGGCTTCCGCGCTTCGGGGGACAACCCCTCCCGCACCCACCCCCTGGCCCGTCTCCATAAACACAATATGAATAATTCAAACAAAAACACCCATTAAAAATTGCATTGATCAACTACATAATACAGCTCCCACACCCCCGCGCCGCGTCATGGCCGCCGTCGCAGCCACTGCAACTTCAAAATCTCTCCCCCGGTGTGGGGTTCTGGAAAACGAAGTTGGTAAAAGGGGCCCGTAACTCCAAGGTTCCCCCGGGCCCGCAATTTCTCTCGGCGGCCCTGACGACGTATAACTTTAGGTTTTTTTGGCCTCCAACGCCTGTATTTTTTCAAATGTATTGAAGCAAAAATCGCTCTCAATTTCGGCGAGATTTTGTTTATGGTGTTATTGAGTTTTTGTTTCTTCCAAGGCAAAAAAATCCGGGAATTCGGTCTTAAAATCTGCCTTGAATTCAAAGGAATTCTTCCTTGGCAATTTTCTATTCACGGGTTGACCACCCACAGAGGGACATTTTCACTGGTTTCTCGGTCAATATTGAACTAGTACTTTAACTAGTTTTTCCTTGAGTTCTCTCCCGTTCACCCCTTCTTACATGGGCAGTGCCCATGTAGTTCACGGGTTTCCCGGCTCTCTACATCGGTGGCTTAATTTAAAAACAATAATGGGCCATGGGATGAACCAGTATGAAATGGGTGAAGCGAGGGTGAACTTTACACCCTCTATTTCACCCTTTACACCATCTGCTATTAATGCATAGAGATTCGCGTAAAGAACAGAGTTCCTGGTCTGGTTACGAGGATGAAGTTCACTGGTTCCGCATCGGGTTCCGTCTCTGTATTGTGCAATGAAAGTTTCGTGCAGCTGTGACCTCGTCATGAATTGACCCACGGGAAAATGGGGAAAGTCACCCCTTATTTCTTTAGCAATCGGTGTAAAAGTGGTGATATTTTTTTCGAAATGACCGGGAAATTTTGAACCTTTTTTATTGAAAACTGTTGTAGTCAAGTTGCCTGTTAATGACTAAGCTGAAAATAACAATTTTAATTGTAGAAAATCGGTTACATTTGCATACCGTATACATAGACGATGAAACTGCAGTTTCCAACGTTTCCAGCGCTATCTTCAGCGGAGTACGTAACAAATGTTGAACCCAGTGGGAAAAGGCTACCTGATTCAATATTCGATATGGCAGAAAGTCTGAAATCTACATTATCCTTGACGTTATCTGGTTCGTTCCAGTAAGCTTGAACTTGATTTTGACCTTCACCTGCAATTAGGTGTTGATCTTCTGGACATTGTATGAGAGGTGCTTCTTTATCTGTTAACAACGTAAGGAAGAAGTAAGGTGATGTTCTTCATATAGTTAATTATCATGACGATAATGATGACCATGATGTTGGTAGTGGTGTGGTGGTGATAATGAAGAGTTCAGGTTTATTAAAAATTACTTTTAGAATAGATTTTGCTGTAACCAAAAATCATACCAGAATGTTTACTATGCATTAGGATTATTTATTGCAGACAGTTCTGATGAGAAATGTAATTTTGCAATTTTGAAAATGGGGCCACTTTTAACATAGGAGGTTATGATATCAAAGGTCAAATGCACAGAGGAGGGTTTTCCTGCCCAGTGACGAAATGTAAAGATGTAGAATGCATTTTTGTCTGTTTGCTGATTGTTTGCTTGTTGATAGCTGTATTCTGTCCATATATTTCAATCTATTTCAAAGATGTTGATTTTCACATTTTGTGGTGTGCACCTAGAATAATTATAATTAGAATTCTATTGAATTTACTTCTAAGAAATAAATTTATCGCATAAAGATGTCGCATTTGCACACTCACACTTGAGGCTGTTTCTCGCACAATGAGCTTATAATATTGGTAAGATTGATAAGAACAATTTACATCATAGCAATCGACTGAGAGTCACAGAACGCACCTAGCACTTCAACGGAAAACAAACAAAAACCCCTCGTTTCCGGTACTATCAACAGCATGGAATGCTATGATCGTCGGTGGACCTACATGAAATACCGTTCCACTCTTAGGTCCTTCAGAAACTGGAAGTAATATCTCCCCAGAATTGTCGGTCACTACTGGTTCTGACCATTGGACAAGTGCTGTTGCCCGTCCAGGTTGAGTAGGAACGCTAATATCACTTGGGCACAAGACGTCTGGTGGTTGTGAATCTGAGTGTATTGAAAGGAATACGGTTTAACATACGATACGGAACAAAATCTGAAGGCAAGGTTCAAATACAGATAAGTTTGTATTTATTTTTTTTAGAATTACAGCAAATCAAACTACGATTAATCACGATGTGGCACAAAACACACCGTCCTTAAATACACAAACAGGCACCTAACATGCCATGTGTGGTGTTTTTAGATGACGATCCCAGCTATATAAATCACTGTTCTCAAAATGAAGAATGGGTCTGTTGGTATCTTTAAAAAATAGTTCTAATTTTGTATGTTTCAGGAGTGAAGACTCTAAGACAGTGAGGCCGTGGGCGTCACAGGTTACTGGTGACTGTTTGCGCGAATGTTGTTGAGGAGGTTGTAAACTGGAAAAGGTAATATTAAATTGTATGGATACAATATTTAATCAAATTCCTGTAGACAGCAAAATAAACTTTGCAGGGGCCAATATCATTTTGCAACAATTGTAATAATGTTTTACAGACTATGTACATCAAGAAGGTTATTACTTAAATTCTGAAAAATTTACTCAAATTTACGTAAACAAGTATTTGAAAGTCTCATTTATAATGTCAATACCAGAATAAAATATTAATAATACTAATATCGCAATCGTCAGTTTTCACACCCGATTGGATTATGTATTAGCTACATCCTGTGTAAATTTTACAAATTTACTTGCCGACAAACAGCATGTTTTCTTTCAAATGTATTTCGCAGAGATCTCTATGACGATTAGGCAAAAGAGGGCGCTATAATATGCAAGCCTTCGTAGGCCTAATGGCAAAATTATCAATGTGTTTGCATAGGACGACAGCTTTTGCATTTCTACCTGTATCAGTTGTCAGCTTGGTGACACTATGCTTAGTTCAAAAATAAAATACACAATTTGCATATAAAGGGTGACCCAATAAAAACTTTACCCAAAATGAAAGTTATATTTTTCCACATTCTGTAATTTGATATCTGTAGATTTTATTTTATCATAAAAAATGTGTAATAGCGCATCTTACCTGATTTTTTTTTTATTCATTTTGGTTGAGTGGGTCTTAAGATAAAATTATGTTCCACTGAACAATAAGTCAGCAAAACAGACTTGTCCACGGAGCATCATTTTTCTTAGGCATGGTTAAACACACTTGCAAAAGTAATTTATCTTAACGGTCTTACCTTTAGTTTCTATCTTCCACATGTCCTCCATGATTTGCGATGCACTTGGTAGCCCTTGAGTGCATGTGTTGAACAGCTCTTGATGTTACACGCGTTCTCCTAATTGCCGTAAATGCATCGTTTATCCGTCGTCGTAGTTCTGGTAATGTGTTTGGGGACTCTAGCTTTTACATCACCCCATAGCCAAAAATCTAGTGGAGTTAGATCTGGTGACCGAGGGGGCCATTCCACCGCATGCCCTAATCCAATGATCCGATTTGGAAAGAGATCCTAAAGGCGGTTTCTAATCATTCCTGACCTGTGTGCTGGGTGCACCGTCTTGAAGAAACCATGAACGACGAATTGCTCAATTTCCTTGCTGCCGCAACTCTGGTTCCAAATGTTGATTAATGATATTGAGATAACCGGCACCATTCAAATTTTCATCAATAAAAATGGGCCCAATTATGTTTTTGTTATCTGTATCAGCTGCTAAAACTGCAACTTCCCTGCGATCATTAGGTCTGTCGTAGACAAAATCATTGGGAGGGTTGCCTTTTGGCGCATACTCTATCACATTAAGTTCACTGAGCCAGTCATTGCAAAATTGGGCTCATCGACAAAAACAAGTCCTCTTAAGAAGCGTTGCCGGTTTGTTGATTAGCCAATTGCAAAACGTCAGCCTACGTTGAGGATCACCTGCATCCGAATTATGGCGTCTCACAATTTTGTATAGATGCCAATTGATGCCATCACTAACGATGCGCTGAAATGACAATCTGGAACATTTGCGAGACATTTGTCTTACAGCTTGAATGTTCGCAGGTGTTCTGACGCTCCTAGGCCGTCCGCTTCACCCTTTCTTGACATTTTCCAAAGTTCCCTCTGCTTCAGTTTTCTCATGTTACAGATAGCAGGCTTGGTTGGTACTCTCACTCCAGGAACCTGTTTGGCCATTGCCGTTGCACAGCTACGTAGCTACCAGTTTGGTAGTAAATCTTAACCGCGAAGGCTCGTCGTTGTGGCGTAAATTGAGGTGCCATTACTATGAGAATGTTTATAGTTCCCGTTCAAGAAAGATATCTGGCTTCAAGCACAACTGTACACCACAGTATGATTTTAGATTTGAAAAACCCGCCCTGACGCAAGACAGAAAACTGGTATTTAGCACAACTGCATGTTATGATTTCAGATTTGAAAAACCCGGTTGCTAAAACAATTGATGTGTACAGTACGTATCATTCCATCATGAAATAGTCATGGACAAGTCTGTTTTGCTGACTCATTATTCGTTGGACCATATCTTGAAAACCACTCAACCAAAATGAATATGTTTTCAGGCAAGATGCTCAATTACCCATTCTTTATGATAAAATAAAATCCACAGATATCAAATTACAAAAGTTCGAAAAATATCACTTTCATTTTGGGTAAAGTTTTTATTGGGTCACCCAATAACCTGTTATATTATAACCATTTAGATTTCGCGGACAACCATGTGTTTCAAAAGTTTGCATTATTTTTCTTATTATTTTTATTAGGATTTAGTCTGTCAACATGCCTTCGCGGCCTCATAGTACGGTTACTAATATGAAGAACACAATAATAAACAAAAGCTCTTGAGCAAATCAAATATACAACATACCTACAACAGTAACTGTGAAAGTACAGGTTCCTGTATTACCGCTACTATCTATTGCAGTGAATACTACCAACGTATCTCCGATAGGAAAGGGTTGTCCAGACTTCGTACTGAATGATGTCGTTGCCTGAATTCGTTCTCCAGAGTTATCGCTTACGGATAGAGTCGGCCATGTGACAACTGCTGAGGGTTGGGAATGGTCTGTATCTACTATTCTATCTCTTGGGCACAAAAGCTGCGGTTCTTCGCGATCTGTTCAATGAAAGTTATTGTTGATACAAAGTTGCGATTTTTAACCATTATTACATATAATTTCATAAATTAAATGACAATGTTTTTATACCATGTGTATTATAGATACAAGACACAAGCGTTATAAAAACATGTGCGCTTGGTCGGATTCGAACCGGCGACCTCCGTATTTGCTAGCACGGAGCTCTAACCAACTGAGCTATCAAGACTGGGTTGGTAGAGGCGCGATAGATATTATTTATAGGTGTTAGGTTCGAAAGGCGTCCATCGCTTTCCTAGCGGATAGCATCAGAACGGTATATTTACATACACATTTTGTATTTGTTTTGAAATCTTGACTACTTAGTTCTCCAGGTAGACAAGGATGGATATTTATTATTCTTTCCCTGGATATAGCCAGCGCACACAAGCGTTGAAAAAAGTGCGCCCTTGGCCGGATTCGAACAGGCGACCTCCGTATTTACTAGCACGGCGATCTAACCAACTGAGCTATCAAGACTGGGTTGGTAGAGGAGCGATAGATATTATCTATAGGTGTTAGGTTCGAAAGGTGTATTATACTTTCCATCTTTGTAGCGTCAATTTTTCATTGACAACTGATAGAAAATGTTCTTTGACAACTGATTGAAATGTTCTTTGACAACTGATTGAAATGTTCTTTTTGGTAGTTGACTTCAAAGCCACAATGTAATTAAAAATGCCCATGTGCAGGTATTGTGTCATATTAACAAATAATATTTAATAATATTATATTTTCTTGAACGCAGACAAAGCTTGTTAAAGTCTCCTTTGATGACGTCGCAATCATTGGTCATAGAGGTTATACACCACTAACTCACTTTTCACCGTCAGTAGTCTTTGAAAAAAAAGTGGCAACTTTCAGCATTTTTTCTTTCACATTTAAAACTCTCATAGAGGAAATACAAAAACATCGCACCAAAGTACAAGCTAAAATCACCAAATTTCAGATCAGATTTTTTTAGTTATGAATGCCAAACTGACAAACGAATTACACAACACGACAAAACACCCAGCACGAGATGCTCTAGAGTCGGTACGCCTGAGTATAGACAAATTGATGTGGAATTGGTGAGCGCGGAGTTAATTGCCTATTTTTTTCTGTTCAAATGCCATTCACTTTGAGACGACATACCAGTCTACAATGTCAATCATAATATTAAGCACTTTCTCAATATTTTTTGCATTTTCAGACATTTTAAAGTAGTTTTTAGATGCCATACAAGGAAGTAGTCCACTCAAGATGATCCTTACGACAGCCAGGTTAGTGGTGTATAACCTACAGGATATGAGCCAGGCGCATTCCGATCAGTAGATAGATATCAAATAACAAACTGAGCTAAATAGTCTCTTAGGAAACGTAGTGATGTTATGTCCATAGGTCTTCAGTTCACAAATTTCCTAACAAGGGTGGTATCCAACATGTTTGGAAAGTAGAACTTTGCAAATCACTTCGATACCACTCATAATAGAAGAAAAACGCGGGTTTAGATATCCCCTATCTTTTGTTCCCTAGAGACCGTCGCAGTCACGTTTGTTATCAAATATCGTATCCAAAAATAATGATGACGTTGCTTTTGACCTCAAATGAGATTAATCGTTGATCGTTGAACTGTTCAAAGGAGTTCCGTCGTGGGCAGAAAAAAACCGTTTCCTGTGGAAAAGTGGATCTCATTTTGAACCTCTTTTGTGCAAAATTTCTCATCCGAACTGCTGGGGCAAAAAAAAAAAAAAACAATAGACGGACTTTGAGGAACGTACAGAAACATGTATATACGAGCCTCTTGAGGTTTTTTCACGCCCAGATGTGATATCGCCCAAGTTTTCTGGGATTCATCTTTTATATCTTCGTCACACTCCAGTTTTCATTTCTGGTACTAAGTTGTAAAAGAGGAGGATAGAAATATATAGGGAATATTTTTCTATGCCCATTTCTGGGGGAGGTATCCCGTAATTGTGAGTGCAACAAAGTAGAAGGACATTTTTGGCGAAATTGATTTATTTATGAGTACGAAAAGTAGATCATGACGCTTAATTGATTATACATTTCAGGGGCCCCAGTCTCAAATTTATGCAGGGTTATTAAGCTAATAGGCCTATTTGGGTGTAGATCGATTTGTTTTGCACGGAACGGGGACAAACTCGTATGTAGATACACACTTTATTCTTGTAAAGCGATGGTTTTAAAAAAGGTATAAGGTAAATAAAAATCTCCATTTTTGTGTGAAAAGAGCATTTCATTTTCATCAAAATAATTTATGCTAACTTTATGATAATTCGGCACAAAAAACCTTTAAAAACATACAAAAAAATGTAGTTTACGACGACCTTTTACACTGAATATTACGTTGTTTAATTAATTTACAAAAGAAATGAAATAGCATAATTTAACATATATTTCAAGTATAAGGCTCAATTTCTTGCGAGTTGTTAGGCGAATTAGGCCTAATTAGGTGTAGACACGAATCAAAATGAATTTCTGTTGAGGCAACAAAATCGGAATGGCTTTACATATGAATTATGACAGGAACCGGGGAAATCATATGTTTAGTTACGCCATTTAATTAGCCAATTACTTCTCAATTAGTCTACATAAGTGGGAAAATGGGATATTTATAAGATATTTAAAAACATTAAATTTTATCGTGGTAAGGTGATTTCATTTGAAAAGTCACAAATGAAATAAAAACACAAAAATTTTCTCTTTTAAAATCTCAAAATGTAGAGATACGACCTTATTGCACTCACATGACGATACTAGTAAGCAGAATGGTGAAGTATTGTGCATTGTTTGGGTGAATGAAAAAGTACCAAATTGGGCACAGAGGAGCTTTTGAATATGCTAAACAATGGGTCTAGGGGCCAAATTAATTTCCTTCCAATATGGCCGCCATTTCAAAAATGGCCGCCACCTATTAAAAAGACATTTAATTATTGCCAAATATATGGTTGCAACTTATTATATAGGTTCTCAGATAAGACTTGGTTAACTTTTTTTAATCAATATTTCTGTTATTTCAACAAAATCGTAGTTAAATTTCAAATGATGGGCGGTCAGACATTGGGCCTAAATTCAAGATTGCTGCCGCTCACAGGAAAAAGCTGTTTATTTGTAGTTTACAAACCGTGCAATCCCCTGGTTTCGTTGATTTTCTAAAACTTTGGGCCCTGCACATATCCAACCTACATTTTATTGTTTTTTAATATGACACAATGTAACCTGATATCAAAATGGCTTGCCTATTCAAAAATGGCTGCCCAAATTAAAAAATGAGCTAACTGTAACCTTGATATGTTTTAAGGTAAGTAATTGATTTATATGTTCATGGTAACTGATAAGATTCATGACAACATTCTAAAACATACTTGTGTCTTGGTAATGGTTAAAATTTTACATTTTGTCTGTGTGTGTATCACATAAACAATATGGCTGCCATGTTCAAATGTCGCCACATAAATTTAATAACATGCCTTAAATGTACTGCGGATTTTGTCTTTCTTTGTCAGTTGTATTTCACAGGTCATTTTACCATTCTACCAGGTTAATGTTTTAATGAAGGCTGCCTGTGCTGTCAATGTTTAATTTTCTAATACGTTTCATATTAAAAATAGCTGATAATGTCAGTTTTGTATTATTTAATCCAGAGTTATTAAATTCAGTTTACCAATTGGACCAAAATACCATAAAATGGCTGTGGTCATGTGGGCATTATCTTACTGTTAAAATTACCAAAGTATTTTTTTGGATTGTTTTAAGTCATTCATTTACTATTGGAGAAGAAGTAGAGAAACCGTCTTGTGGTCTTCCTTGTCAGTAACTGCTAGTTTGTATGGCTCTAGTCTCTACAACAACACCAACACTGTTTTCCCTTACATCATTTCTTAATTATACCCATACTCATGATTTAGACCCAGCGCAGGCCTTTTCTAAGGTCTGCCTTGACATAGCATCATTGAATGTGGAGGGTTTTCCAATGCAAAAAGTAACATCTTGCTGAAGGTAACAATCTCCAATGAGATGTCCATGTTGCAGGAAATGCAACTAGGAATTAATAACCACCGCCCAACCATAACAGGAATGGCCCTTGCCACGAGAGAGACCACCTCGGCAATACGGAAGTGATATGTATGTGAAAACAGACACCAGTAGAAGCACATCAATGTCTGATGAAACAATCATCGAAGTCAATCACCTTGAGCTCAGCTTTGTATAAGTTACATCGTACAAAACCTCCATCAATAGACTTCAAGCATCCTCAACTCAGCCGTGAGAATTCCACAAACATCACTTCTTTATTGGCGATTCAACAGCCATCGTACCAATGGGTACATGAAAACTACAAGATAGCAAGCGGTCGAAGAATGGGATAGACAGTCAAACATCATAACGCATTCACGACGCTAAGCGGCCACCATTCATTATAGCGGCCTTGGAAGAGAGGTTACAACCCTGATCTAGCTATGTTAGTAAAACATCTCTCTAACGTGTGTAGCAGATGTCGGATCCTGTCCCCACTACAACTCAAACATCGAACCAATCGGTATCCAATCACGTGATGTAAAACCAAACAAAGTGCTTTTAAGGTCGCTTAACATAGAAAAGCAGACTGGCAGGATTCACTGATGACTGGATCAGAACGTGAAGAGGATTGCTCCAAAACCCATTAACAATGACGAATTTGCCCAACAAGTGAACAAAACTGCCCGGAGATTCATACCCAGAGGCTGTAGGACGGCATATATACCAGGCCTTTCCAAGGAATGTGTATAGAATATAAAGGTATACACCATGTTTAAAGCTGATCCTTGTTCGGCTGAAACAACTGCTAAAGGTAGGAAGTTTCGGAGAGGACCTCCCAGGAACAAGATCAAAACCTGGCATACTTTAATGAATCCACGACTAGGCCCATAACAAGAAACAAGAAAGAATGGTCTACCATCCGAAAGCTCGAGGGCCCAAAAGAACCTCCACAGCAGCCAAATGCACACCCAACCAAGTTGCCCACCAACTGCTTATAAATGGCCAAGTGCGGTGCAAGAAGCCCAAGAAGACAAACTAGAACAAAGAGGTTTAGTGGCGACCCGTTTCACTCGCCTTCAACATGGACGAATTGGAATCCGGTATTGCTAAACTTCAACCAGGAAAAGAAGTAGGCCCTTGATAACATCTAAATGAGCAGGCTGAAAAATTAATTTCGGCCAGTAAAAATTCGGCAAGGAATGGCTTCTTGAGCTCTCACTGATGACGTATTTCCCACAGGTTCCCAAGGATTTGGAGGAAAGCCATGTTATGGCACTCATAAAAGCTGGGAAAGATCCATCTAATCCAAGAGCTGCCGACCAAATATCAATCCTCAGCCATACCTACAAGTTCTTTGAACGTTCCTGCTCAACCGTACGCCACCGTGAAGACGAAAACCTCATACCAGAACAAGCAGGGTTCCGGCCAGGCAACTCAAGAACAAGCTAAGTACTCAACCTACAACTCGAGGATGGTTTTGAAAGGGTTGGTAGTTGTTTGTCGAACTATCGGTAGCTAAGACACGTCAATCACGATGGATCTACTCATAGATCCTGCGAAATCACCAAGGATATCCGCTTGGCTGAGATTATCAAAGGATGCTGTCAAACAGGATGGTTCTTTGTTCAGCTAGGGCGAAGAAGAGCCGATGGCGAATGATCAAGAATGGACTACCACAATGGAGCGTGCTTGCACCTCTCTTGTTCAAAATTTATACAATACCAAAACCAAGGAGGCAGGAACCTGTCGTTTTATTTACACAGACGATATTGGAAGTAGCGCCAAAGATGCAAGACTCACAGCTGCTTTGACAGAGAAACTATCCAAAGCTTTGGATGAACTCACTCATGAAGATAACCACCTACGTGCAAATTCACCCAAGACACACGGTGGTTCATTCATGCCAAAACACCAGGTGTGGAACCCACCATCTCAGATTTTGTTGAAATTGCGTCAAAGGTACATTTTATGGGGCTACAGAGGAGCAAAGGAAAAATTCAAATTCCATTCCGTTTTGAAGTTATGGGCTCTCAAAGTTTTACGACTCGGACTATAAAATTGTGATTCAGTTATTAAAAAAAACTTAGTAAATGCGATGTATATAATCAGTAGTGCTGTTGTTATTGATGAAACAAGTGGCAAGTAGAATTTCTTTGCATCCCCCTATAAAAATGAGGCCCTCGAATAGTTGCCATGGAGTGAAATGGACTAAAATTGACAAACATAGAGGGCGCTTATTTGATGCGTACCACTGATATGAAGTTCTAGCATTGAAAAAAAATTAGGCTACACTATAAAATCAGTGTATATAAGTTTGTTTTGTATTTATTGATGTCTTCAGTGAAAAACAGATGAAGAAAGTTTGCCCATTTTGGTTAAACGTTGACAGAATTCAGAAACCTTTACAGAAAAGGCAAAATTTGACAAGTACTCGGAAAATTTTGAACTGGGTCACCTACGATGTCATGTAGGGAAGTGGTTGGGACATGGTTTTGGATGATTAAGGATCAAATCTAAGTGGTCTGTAGTGATGAAAAAAAAAAATCCCAACATAATTTTAGTGAAAGGTTTCTGAATTCAGCAACTTTTAAAACAATTGAGACTTAATTTTGCTTGATATGTTAATCCACATTTTTTTCACTGAAGACATCACAAATACAAAAAAAAACTTCTATCACAGTGATTGATAGGGTATGCTAATATTTTCAATGCTAGAACTTCATATCAGGTGTTCGCGTCAAGTAAGCTGCCCTCTATGTGTGGTCCCATTTTAGTCAATTTTGCACAATGGCAACATTTGAGGGCCTATTTTTTCTAGGGGGATGCAAAGAAATTCTACGTGCCACTGGTTGCACAATAACAAAGCAGCAGCAAATGATTGATTATATAAATAGCATTAATAAAGTTTTTTTAATACTTGAATCACAATTGATAGTCCGAGTCGTTACAACTTGAGAGCCCATAACTTCAAACCGGAAGTGGAATTGAATTTTTATTTTGTCCTCCTCTGTCAGCCCCATATAAAATGTATTTGACTGCAAGTTCAACAAAAATCTGAGAGGGTGGGTTTCCACACTGGTGTGTTGGCAGGGAGACAATTGTGTGTGCTCAATTGCTACGCAACCGTGAAAGCCAAACGTCAGCTTAAGTTCCTGGTCTGGAACCACCCCTGGAGCACTGCGATAACCCTGTCACCGGGAGGTACACTTGGACCGCACTCTCTCTTACAAACCACACGAGAAGACGAAGAGTAAAGAATGTTCCACGCCAATAACATATTGAACAAACTCACTGGGCACAAGATGGGGTGCTTGCCCCAATACCCTAAGATTCGACGGCACTTGCCATGTGCCAGAGTATGTTTGTCTGTATGGTAAAGATCAACCCATGCCAAGAGCTGCTCAAGCTGTTAAATGCCTCCGCCGGGCTTCTCAAGTGATGCCTCGTCCAACACAACGGAAAATTATACAATCCTAAGCAGGATTGATCCACCAGACATTCCGGCATAAGCATAGCGAGCATGCAAAAGCAGAGGGGGCCAAGTTCTAATGTGAAGCACTATGTCTGACAGGTACCTGCTGCCAATCGCCTTAAATCTAGAGAAAGTTTCTTAAACAAAGTCCAACATCTTGAAACAGTATCTAAGGAGCTTAAGAGAGTCGCCTGGTGGAAGAACGACTTGCCATGAACCAAGTAACATCTAGTGGTATTGAAACTGGTGAGCATCTGGAGCTGACTCCTCTAGGGGATGAATGACGATGCCTCAACAGATTGAGAACCAGAATTGCAGATCGAAGTTTCCTTGCAGAAGTGGGGCTACCTGGAAGCAGTCCCGGAACATCTCTTGGTTCCTGCCCATTGCTGGAGAAAACAATCCACAAACAGGACCTGTGGAATTCAGTGAGGCAGCCATATGTTGCAATCATCTCTGGCTGGATCATATTGAGAACCCACAGTGTTTTGGACACGATAAGAAGATGTACTAATTCATTCTTCATTTTGTTATTTCTGATAAATTGTAGAACCTCCATTCTATATTGTAGGCATGCCTCCCTTCATGTTAAGACTCTAGCTAGCGGTAGTGTTCTGTCTGGCTGATGGTGTAATAATCAGATACTAAAATCTTAACTCTTCAGCTCCATGCACACATGAAGAAGCAGGCTTCTATTTCATGTCAGCCAATGCTGCCCTGTCAATGATACCAAAGGGGTCATGTAAGTACTGTGGACACGACGTTGTGGTTTTTTCTGTAGCATTGTTCAGCCAGTCCACCCTCACTGAACCCTGGCTAGCATTTGGTACCGGAAGGAATCGCAGATCCACCAGCAAATACTATTGCCCAGAACCCGTAGGACCAGAGAACTCGTTGTCTCGCGAGGTTTCACACCTTCACGGTTGCACAAAGGAAAGACCACGCAATGGGAAGCAAAGCACATATTCCCCGATGTGGTAAAAACTTTGCAAACCTTGGAAAGAAATCACTCCTTAAGAAGATACCTTAAAGAACTAATGCAATACAATGAAAGATTTGTTGACCTCATGTAAACGCACCAGATCCATTGAGTGCCTCCACCTACCGCAGATGCACTGTATCAACACTCAAACAGAGCAGGATATCAGGCAGGAACATTGTGGGGACAAGCATTGCTGGGTCCAGAGCTACCAGATCCAGCTGATGGGGTCGGAAAATTGAGCTTCACCAGTCCTGTATGGACAAACTTTCCAGAGGCATCAAAATCATACATAGCCAGGTCAAAAATGCTGAAGTGTGGTGGAATGTAAATAGAAGATGTTTTGTGGGTAAAAATGGCTGCTTCAATGAATTATGCAAGGTCATGGGTCTGTGCATTGTTGCCTCCAACATTTGGCAGACACTGAATTCTGCAAGGTCCAGTTGTTTGTGTATTGTTTGGCCAAACATTGGGCAGACCAAGAGATGTACCATGTCAGTGGTGCTGTTATACAATAAACTTCAGGTAGTGTCCTGATCTACTCCAAGTAGCCCCACTTTGGCAAGGCAACCTTGGATTATCTGATTCTGCGTTCTGAAATCTGTTGGAGGACATCGCCATCAGCCCATTAGGGGATATGCTCCAGGGTGGGTTGTATGATCAATTAGGTTCAATACAGATAGATGTTAATTGGTTGATAGCTAGTCTCTCTTTCCACAAGGCGACTCTAGTCCAGGACTAGGGTGTTTCCACAGTTCGATATTTGGCAGCTAAGCGCACAAGTAAACAGATGTTAGTGGAGTGGAGACAATCCTGCCTCGTGATTGTATACAGTTGTTCGTTGACATTCTGTGATAAACTGGCAGGAGGCATTTAAGCTGGATCAAGCTTCTTTGCACATGGGTTTGAGCTTTCCCATACAGGGTTAGTATACTCTCCACATAAGTAGTACAGGATAAGTGATGTCGATCTTAGGGTATATGTGGGCGAACACCCCATCTTGCTGCCAGTGAGTTGTTAAACATGTTATTGCGTGAACAACTTTACTCTTCGTCTTCATTGTAGGTCTTATAAGAGAGCGAGAGTGCGGTCCAAAGGTAAACTCCTAGGTGGACAGAATTATCACAGTGCTCTAGGGTTCTTCAGACCAGGTTAATTTAAGCTGCCGATTGCTTGACGGTTGACCGTTAGATGGAAAGTACATACTGGGTCTTGAATGGATTTGCACACGGTGCTCTAACCAATGAGCTATCAAGGACGGGGTGGTAGAGGAGCGTAGATATCAGCTATAGGTGTAGTTTCGAAAGTGTCCATGCTTTCCTATAGGTAGTATAAATACGGAGGGTCGCGCGGTTTCGAGATCCGGCAAGCGCCATGTTCCTTTTCAACACTTGTTGCGCTGGCGCTATCTCCAGGAAAAGATTAATAAACAAATATAAATTGTATAGTAAAGATTATCCGTTCGTGATGCTATCCGCTAGAAAAGCGAGCAACACCTGCCTTCGAAACCCTAACACCCTATAGTGACTATATATTGAGTCGCTCTGCCAACCCAGTTCGTGATAGTTCAAGTTGGTCAAGCGCCGTGCTAGTAATATGGAGGTGCCAGTTCGAATCCGGCCAGGACACATGTTTTTGTTTTTTTTTCACGACTTGTGTGCACTGGCATCTCCAGCAAAGAGATAAGATATATCCATCCTTGTCTACTGGAGACCTAAGTAGTTAAAATTGAAGACTTGGTTGGGTGTAACATTTAGCTGCCGTGTGGAGGTTTTGTTGAATCGAATTCTTCCACCACTGGATGTACATTTTACATTTTACAGTCTGGTATAACCACAGATGCCCAGCCACTACCAAATCAAATAGGGTATGCTATTTTTAGTGTGAAACAAAAAAACATTCAAGGTTCACGGCTGAAAGTCATACAGGCAAGTAGTGGCCATTCGAGGTTGGCAGCCATCTTGGCCCAGAGTATAATGAAAGAAGCATTTAACAACAGACCTTAATTGGTTTTCACTCTTAAGGTTGTGTGAATTCCTTCCTTGAGGGAGTATATCAAGATTAAGAAAACATTAATTCTTGATAATTCAAAGGATAAGCTTAAGTGACAAATTAGCTGCCGTTTTAGATTTTTGCTTGCCATTTTTGGATTCAAGTTTGATTTGGTGTATTCGTAAGGTGATGTGAATTAGATCTTTATGCAGCATGTTCAATGACAACCTAGGGGAATCATAACAAGATCCAGCAAAAACATTCATTTCTTGATAATCCAGATATGCTTCAAGTTGGACGCCATTTTGGATTTTCTGCCAGGTTGGATCAATTTTGATAATTTTGTCAACAATGGAATTACCAGCGGAGTGTCAATCAGAGTAGTTCTGTTATAGAGAATGGCACGAAAACCAATCAAATTGAGTAATTGGATCATATACTAAACATCGAAATCACGGTAAATAAAAAACATGACATTTTAACAGTGGCGGCAATTTTGAATTTGTGGCGGCCATCTTGGAAGGAAATAATTTGGGCCCGCCAGATTTATTCAGCATATCAAGAGCTACTCTGTGGCCAAAACTTTGGTACTTTTTCACCATAATGCACACTAATTAGGTTGATATCTTGACCACCATTCTCCATGACTATACGTGTGTAGGGCCGGTTTATCATGCGTTAATGCTTCAAAGTAAATACGAAATTACATGGCTTCAGGTTAATCTATGTAATTCATTATTACCATATATGGCGTCTTGATTGTTAATAGTAATTTGCACATATAGGTTTTTTAAAAGTGGAGGCCTAACTTTGACAAGGTCAAATGCACATAGTAGATGTTTCCGGACCTCAGCGACGATTTGTAAAAAAAATGTTAAAAAAGGGAACAGATGATGTCTTACCCACTACTTCAAATTCTATCATACAGAAGCTGTATTCCAGCAGAGTCCAGTGGCTCTATATAGGTACTTAGATGATCATATTACATATCGAGCTCCAGAACTTAAATTCCCGTTGTCCAGTGGCGAATAATGTTTCCTTGAGTTATCTTCTACATCGGGCAAGTCCCAACGTCACCACAGCGTATTACTGCCAGCGGAGTTGTTTCTACGATTTTTTTCTGGAGAAGACGGGAGGCAACTTAAAACAGGCGGCTCTGAAAAACAAGCATATATTTCAAATGAAAAGTGGGTGTATCCGTTAAACATGCACTGGCTACCCGCGTTCTCAAGAAAAAAGAGAAGGAAGAAAGAGGAAGGGAGAAAGAAAAAAAAAGAGGAAAAGAGAAGGAGAAAAGAAGGAAAAGAAGAAAAAGAATAATTTTATTGTACATTTATAGCTATTTATGGATTTTTTTTCATGCAAATGCGGATAAAAAAGGGTCGGAAGAAGTACGCAAGGAAAGGCGTTTGCAGGTCTTGAAAACCATAAACCTCAGGAAGCTTGAGGGGGCTCTGCCGCTGGACCCCACCGGGCCGTGCCGCCGGGAACCCCACCAGGGGCCCTAAGGCGTGCCCCTGGACCACCCGTTAGTCGCTCGCGGCCCGCTCGCTTCATTGGGTTCGAACATCTTAGTACAGGCCCCCTCAATAAAATCTCCTGGGCACGCCTATGACATGAGGCAAAGTATCTGTTGCATTCAATTAATCAATCAATCAATCATGGCCCTATGTTTCCCCTGAGTTATCTTCTACATCGGGCAAGTCCCACGTCACTACAGCGTTATTGCTGCCCTGTGGATGTGTTTCTACGATTATTTTCTCTGGAGAAGAGGGGAGGCAACTTAAAACAGGCGGCTCTGAAAAAAAATCATTTATTTTAAATTGAAAATGGGTGTATCGGTTAAACATGAGGCGAAGTATCTGTTGTATTATTGACACTGCTCACAGGGTTCGGCCCTGATCCTTTATTGATATCCGCCATTTTGGATTTTGACCAATTTACCTAGATTTTGTGGATTTTGAAAACAAATACGAAGTTTATCTTCAATTTTTTCATATAAAAATGGCAATGGCTTGTCTTCCACTTCATTTTCTTCTGTTGACAATTTTTGTAAGCAACTGAAAAACAACACGCTCACGGCCGCCATATTGGATTTTTAGCCAATTTTTATTAATTTGCTAGTTTTGTTGCATTTTAAAACCATGGATGATTTTTTCTTCAAATGTCTAAGCTTACAAGTAGTTCTATGACAGTTATCTTTCATATAATACAAGTTAAATGCTTGTCTTCGACTTAGTTATGTTTGGAATAAATGATCGAGCCGTTTATATATACAAAACCCTCTTTGCTACATAATCAAGCAAAAAAAAACAAAAAAAAACAAAACAAATAAAGAAAGAAATAAAGAAAAGAAAGACGCATTTTATGAAAATCTTTGCCGTTAATATTTTATACAAACCGTATAGGTCGGGACTGTTTGTACTTATTTTAAACAAGATCCTCTAAGCTATTCTGTGGTACCAAATTCGTAAGTATTAGACATTCAATAAGGAAATGCAAGGTTTGGTAAAAAAAAAAATCGGGTGTGTTATTACAAAAACTGGCTAAGGTAGACAAACTTCACTTAGTAATGAGAAAAAATGGGCTTTGCTTCTAAAGTCAAAGTCAGCTTAGGACCAAGTTTCAAATAATGCTAAAACAAATCATAGTCAATTTTCCCTCTCTTCTCACTTCATGCAAGCGAATGGGATTTGTATTGAAAATTGGTCCCAAGCTGACTTTGTCCAATTGTGCAAAAACAACGATTAATCGGTTATCCATGACCGCACATGAATAAATTACCTATCATTGGAAAGAGGGGATTTGTGGCTTTAAGATGGCATTAATTATTTTGATGTAATTTTAGATAATTACCACAAAAATTGGGGAGAAGTTTTATTGCGGTTTTATTGATACGCCCTGTATTGCAATAGCGAATCGGTTTGCCAATTTACCCCACCCTCTGGTAATTAGGATTGGTATACCAATGTCTCTCAAACTTTTAGGAATGTTGTTATGATATTTGTTGTGTGTTTATAATACGTAATCATTACCTTGGTCTACAAAGGTCACAGAAAATTCACAAGAAGCACTCATTCCGGTGGTGTCGGATGCCGTAGCTGTGACATACGTTGTTCCTAACACAAATGTCGCTTGCACCTGTTCATCGTCATTGGTGACAGTTAGCGGTCCATATAATGTTGAATATGTAACGGTTACGTCTGCGTTGTCCTGATATCCTGTGGGGATTGGTGGATTCCATGCAGTTGTAGGATATTCCGAAGTTATATCAGGAGGACAACTCAAACTAACTGGTTGGGTGATGGGACCAAAAGTCGATGCCGCATCTGTTTGTTACACATAACAGATTTCGACTGTTAAAATGGCAAATGAGTCATGCTTTAAATCAGAATTTCAACCTATCCAAAACGCACCACTAGGAGATATTAACTCGGGGAGTTTATTTTAGTCGATAATGACACAAAACGCGCTAAATCTAAAGAAGAGTATGTCATGAATTTTGTTATAAGTAATTGTAAGCACGGCGTATTCGAATGCACATCTCAACCAGATCCGAAAGCACATGTAATCGAAAAGTCCGAAATCAAGTCCATTTCAACTCGCCAATAAACCTTGTCAGGTATATGACCAGTGGTTCATTGTGGAATGTTTTTTTTTTACATTCTTTTGCTACGCACACATAAAAAAGTGAGCCACTTGCGTTAAAGTGAGTCAACTTGTCCGTATAGTAAAACACTTTGCTTCAAATTGAGTCACCTTGACTCATTTTGGACCAAGTGTTTCACTATAGGGACAAGTGACTCACTTTTTCTGTGTGTGTGTAGTATTTTGGCATGTTTTCTTTGTAAATATCTGGTCTTAACACAAAAATTCGATAAGTCTCCAGTGGAGAGTTATCTTCAAATATATAAGGGAAATCACATAAACTATACCTGTTACACTAGGTACTTCTGTGCTTACAGTAGAGAAGCTCGCATCCGATGGCGTATTTGAAGTAGTTTCACCTTAACAAAAATGTAGATGTTATTAGTGCTAAAAATTATTATTGAGGTTATTTACATGTCCAATATTATCTGTCGCCTCTTGGTTTATGGTTAAGCCCATAGTAGGCTGTGATAGACACAAAAGCGAAGTTGTACCCTTTTCTCTTATGTTTCTTAAAAGACTACATCCTTCGCATATGGGCTAATCGAATTATCTTCTGGAGAATACCGATTATGAAAATACTGATGGGAAATCCTCAGAACTAGGTGTATTTGTCATTTTCATATTATTTGTCTAGCGTCCTTAAACGTCTTCACGCTATAGCCTTGAATGCTACAGCGTTGGACCTGCTTTACTTTGATATTCATTCACAGAAAAGGAAAATCACATATTAATCTATACCTGTTACGCTGGGTACTTCTGTGCTTACAGTAGAGAAGCTCGCATCCGATGGCGTATTTGAAGTAGTCAAAGTAGTTTCACCTTAACAAAAAATGTAGTTGTTAGTAGTACTATAATTATTATTGAGGTTATTTTACAACATACCGAATAGTATCTATCAACTCTTGGTGTATGGTTAATTAAGCCCATAGGAGGCTGTGATAGATACAAAAGCGAATTTGTACCCTTTTCTCTGTTTCTCAAAAGACTTCATCCTTCCCATATGGGCTAATCTTATTATCTTCTGGAGAATAGCGATTATGAAAATACGGAAATCCTCAGATATAGTTCTATTTGTCATTTTCATATTTTGCTTAGCGTCCTTAAATGTCTTTACGCTACAATCTTAATTGCTACAGCGTTGGACCTGGTTTACTTTGATATTTTTTCTTGTTTTATAGTGTAGATCCCTGGGACTTGATGACTTGTTAACACAGAAAAATACTGAAATACTGAACCTAAACCCTTATTTTACTTTCCATGGTGATCTACAAGGAACACAGTGTCTAAGTGCACAGGACACAAGCGTTTGAACAGGCCTTTGAACTTGAAGAAACAGAGTTGAGGACCGATCACATTAACCCTCATCTACCGCGATTTGTGGCTGTACTTTGGGTGAGAAATAACTAGTTTCATACTCAGAGCATTACAGTGTAAAACAGTGTGTTTGAATCAGTAAAATTGCAAAATAGCAATTTTCCACCCTATATCCAACATTTTGATACATTCCTCAACTTATGACGTCATAGTGACGCCATAATGGGAACTTATTTTGATGCCAATAGAAAGAAGAAATACTAATCTATCCTTTGTTATCAAATTTATAGGAATCGGATGTTCAGTAACGAAAATTACAGGGGTAGCAACCGACCAACCCCACCTTTCCGGAATTTTTGTTACAGTAAATGGCTCAGGTATGCGAGGGTTAAATGATCTGTGACAAGCTTTATGCTTGGAACGGAGAACAAAGGATGGAAGTATCAGAAAAGGATATGACTCTACGCCTAGAGTCATTAAACTTGCCGTCAAACTCGTTGTACAAAGTGAGAGAAACAGGTAACGTGGATCTTGATCATGGAGGGATATATAGACATACAAACGAATTTTGTATACCTGTGATTAACTCTGATGGCCTTGGCCACAAGCAAAATACGCGTGGACCTTTGTTAAGATCGGATTTCCATGGCACCATAACGAGTTGGCGTTATGCGTGAAAAGAAATAAGATCGTCGGGAATCAAAGGTGATAAACTTACGAACAGGCCACAAGTTGCGATGTGGCAGTTAACCTTGTCTACCTTCCACCGGTGATTTTTTCCCCGGCTTACCTAAATCCCCTTTTGGCTGCCAATTATTTAAGTAATTGTCAATTGACATTTTCGCTCCTTTTCACCCAAAACACCCACCCCCCAGTCGGAGAGAGCCTAGCACAACACAGGAATATCACAGAACACTTTTGGTACCAAGAGATAGCTATGGTCCCCCTCTTTTCTTTTAACCACAATGAGTACCAACATGCTAGCATACACGTCACACTGACGTCATAAAGTTCGCCTGTCAGAAATACCAAGTTCATACCCGAGTATGCTCACAGTCACCTGGAATGAGTCAAAACGATAACATGGTTTCCGATAATGTGGCAATGAGGAGAATACATGTGAATACTTGCAAGCCGACAAGTGTGGTAACCGTGAGATCGAAGAGGGTTCAAGCCAATTCATAAGCGGCTATGGTATCTACATGTTTAAGTTTCTGAATTTTCTTTAGGTTATATTTAACAGGAATTGTCAGTAAAACGTCACGTCTGCATCAACAAAGTTTCAACCCGGATTGAGCATTTCAGATATGGCCTAATGCCCATAGAATTATAAATCCCTATTTTTTTCCGGAGTGACTAGAGGGTAAAATGCCTAACGTTGTTCCTTAAATGTGCGTGTTCCGATCGTCTTTGGGAACCCCCTGATTTACCCGGAAGTAGTATCGATTTTGATATCAGATGAAAGGCCGTATTTTGCTCATTGTCGTCCTGAAATTTAAACCCTCAAATCCATTTCATTCCCAAGATATAAACAAAAAACCGTCGTTTTAGTGGTTAACCATCAATATTAGCACAGTATTTAATAGCGCTATGCAACATGCATTATTGCGTCTACCATCAAAACCGCAAGTTTGTTTCCCACGGTACTTGATGGGGTGTATGTGCAAGTGCCAGGTTCTCATATCAAGTAGAGAACACAATACACATAAATCCGAACAAGCACCTTTAACTTCATTAAATGACCCAATACTATTTCAAATCTTACAATCGCCGTCATCATGTATGGTCAGCGGCGTATCTTCTATTTCGTCAGGGGTAACAGATACGCCGTTGTTCTCCGTAATTCGGCCATAGAATACTTCAGTTCCCTCGCAAACATCATCGTCATATATAGCAAAACTTAATGCCACTCTATCAGCACCTTCGTTGAAATATAATGGCAAGTTGTCAAAGGCTTGGAAATCATCGACCTTGCGGGCAGTACCATCAATTAATTCTATTCCTGTACAAAAGAGATATCGGAGGAATATCAATAGTCAGCACAAGCAGACCTTTATCAGAAATTTTGACTGACAATTAATATTTTCTACCGTTCGTTTATTGGGGGAACACAATTTACCAAAAGCAACAATATGAAAATTATGGAAAATATGACAAACCAACGATTTCTCTGACGTTACTCTTAAACAAAAGATTATGACCAAGTGGATCCCTAGTTTTAATTATCGAAATAGTCATTTCATGCCATGTGAATCGTTTCCCGCTTACTACTTTGAAGTACTTTTAAGTTAATTAAAGACAAATCTATCGTAACAAAATTTCATCATCACCATTAGAAATGTTGTATTATTTATTTAAAAGATTTTTAAACATGCTTTGCCATTGATTAATTCATAAGTATGTTTTTCTTGTAACCAATTAATGTCGGCAAATATGGTGTTCCATGTTTGGCCAGTTGTTGATGATACTGATGCACAAGGGTCGGACAAAGACTAACAGATGCCCACTAATTTGTATGTCGCCAGCAGAATTTGTACTTTCATTAAGAAAAGCTAACCAACTGTGAAGTTATAGAAGTTAATTCGGGAATCTCCCCAGAGCTTCATCTTGAGTCTGATTGTTGTTGTACTTATAGTCATCCAATAAGTAATCCGTTAATAGATAGATACTGTTTACAGAATGGTTAGCCCGACAAGTCTTCCAAACAAAGAAGACGAAGGCGAAACACAATCTGGTCTCTGCCAATGATGGAGACCTATGTTCCCATTGGGTGTCAGCATCCAGTGATGGTATTATTATCATATAGCCAAAGGACATTTTCAGGTTTTCTGTCTTTCATGTGGTACTACTGTTCTACAGTCCACAGCCAGTATTATCAAGGAAGCATAACGACCCTGACGAGTGGTCATTTTGACAGTTCTTTGCTGAAGATCGTATGGCAAAGTTTGGAATGCCTGATAATACCTATATAGTAGTATATCAAGATGGGCACATATTGCATATTTTACACCCATGAGTCATAATACACATTGTCAACATAACAAACACTACTTAAACGCCAAAACCGGTATGAAAGGAGATATAGTCCCCCTGGAGATATAGCCCGGGGGATTTTGGTTCCTAGGGACAGGGGTCCTCCCTAGGAACAATAGCTCTAACCGGACTACAGAACCGAGCGGTCCTCCGGACTATGGCTTCTAGGGTCAGTGGTCTTCATCCTGTGGACCCCTGTTCCTAGGAATAACAGTCCTTACTTCAATATTAGTTTCTAGGTTTTTATATAGTTTAACCGGACTATAGTTCCTATCGGACTATAGTTCCTTTTACACCAGTGAAAGTAACCATTGTCCTCCGCTACTGTAGTCCTGTATATCACGGTATGACACAAAAGGTATGAATGAATACAGATGTTAATAAGAGTGTGATAAATGGTATAAAAAACAGAAGCTGTCATCAACCGCCTTCGTGGTCTAGGGGTAAGGTTTCTCTGACTTACGATGTAAATGAACAAGGTTCGAGTCCTAGTAGAGTATGTTTTATTTTAATTTGTTTTTTAAATTGCAAAGGTTTCAATTTTAGTGTTTTGCGGTATGTTTGCGGATCACTAGCCCTAGTTATGATTGTCCACCGGACAATATTACCACTTTTCATTGTCCTGAAGACCAACATTTTCAGGGTAATAATAAGACTTTTTTTTAAATTTCAGTTCGGTGCTACGATCGTACCTCATTACCTCATAGGTAAAATTCAAGTAATCATGTGCAAGGACTTTACGTAACCCAACGCATTGACACGCACAAAAGTTACAGGCTGATTCTATTTTGTTGTTTTGTTAGATTTTTGTACTATTGATTTTTGTAAGCTTGATGTGGGAAGTTAATAAGTGCCAACCACAGCAGACATCACAACATTCACTGCACACACACCCCACAGCCACACACTGCACACCCACACACGCACACACACACTTAAACTAACACACACACGCACGCACACCCACCCCACTCACACATGCACCACATACGTACACACATGCACACACACCCCACACCGCACACACCCTGCAAACAACAACAAGACACATGCAATGATAAATCACACAAATAAAAAAGAATGAAAATAAGGAACTCACATGCCCGAGCATTCGCATATGAATTCAAACATTGATACAATAACCCAAGTGATGGGGTTAGAGTTAATCAATTAAAATGATCACAGTTGTATTCTTTTTCAATTTGGAACTTAAATGCATGTGGCATTACTTTGAAAATTTGTCTCAATATCTCTACTACATAATGCTCGACGTCATGTAATTAGGTGCTACTCACGATATGCCAATATTATTAGTTTTTTTTTTTTTTAAAATCTGTACATATCTGATTTTTTTCAGGATAGGTCCAGAAATATGTTGTAGAATCATGAAAAAAGTCCTGAACATCCCAGGTGTGGCATTCCTCAAAATTCAAGATGGCGAACCAAATGGCCGCCATTTTTGTATTTGTTCATATTTCCAAACCAGACCAGCTAGAAACAAAAGTAAGGTATCCAAACATAATGTTTTGAGGTAGAGGATTACCTATAAAAACCTATAAAGATGATTTAACCTTTGCAAGTATCCCAAAATCCAAAATGGCGCCCCCAAATTTGCGTCCTTCGAATCCGTATGTGGAGAAAGATTCAAACTGCCAAATTTAGATAATAAATTAGGCCACCTGGAATCATACGATTTGGTTTGGTACTTCTAACTACCCCTACTAAACTTACTAGCTAAAAAGTCAAATGTTGTTTCGTACAAATTACTCTATCTATTCAATATTACATAATATACCATTAATGCTAAGTTCATCATCTGGCTCAATAACAGTTGGACTGTATCAATCATTACCGATAGATGTGACATAGATTTCCCCTTATATATGAAATAATGTAGACGCTTCAAAGTGGTAAACTCAAAATGGAATAAGAAGTAGAGATGAAGTCAGCACAGCATAAGATTTCAATGTGACAGAAAACGGTCCACAGATCCTTACATTCGTAGGATCCTGGCGGAGACTAAGAAGACAAAGTATGGGCCAATGAGAATGCAGTGTGCTCGTTCGTTCGTTTGTGAAAGTCCAAAATCACAGTGGAATATCCGCCTCACCGCCAGGTTGATCAAGCCCGAGACTCCTCCGGGGGACCTATAGACCTCACAATCTCTATGATGTGGCCAGTGGCCCATGGCTTTCCCACATTCGCAGCCCGGACCGGTGAAAGCCCCACACCGATCGTTCGATGGAAGCGCTTTGTACGGCCAATGCCAGCTCTGAGTCTGCCGAGGTGCCCATGCCCTCCCACCACGGTTACAAGATGGGCTGTCCATAACTGCTTTTAGATCCAAGGCAGAGGACGACCACCGCGGAGATCATCTGTCATCGATCCCGGATGATCGACCAGGGAAACTGCGACCTGCAGGCATCATCTGACATGGGCAGCGAGCAATTCGTGGAACTGCTCGATCCCCGAAGGGTGTTGGTGGTGGGGACTAAGCCACCAGGTTTCAATCACACTCCTTGGTTGCTTGATCATCTGAAATTTCCTCCTAAGGTTTGCAGGAGCTAGCCAAAGAATAACTGGAAAGTATAGCCGTCACCAAAAGGCACCCACTTAACAAGTTTCACACTCAGTTGCTGTCAGAATCTTCAGAGGTCGGCAACGCGCTCGCCGCAAATATTTGCATAAAAGAGGCGGAGACCTCATGCGCGATTAACCAATGGGGATGCCAACAAAACTCAAACACCAATCAGACATGCACTTCCGTGTTGACGCACGTTACACTCGGCGCATGGTAAACGGGTCCTCTGAACAATTCGGCAGAGAGTATACATCATTCAGAAGACTAAATCCGTGCGAGGGCACACGTGACTCCACACAAGTTGCAGCACACTGCTCAACCGAGCAGCCACTCAAGCAGCCGGTGTATGCAAAGCGCCACTAGACGCACCCCACCCACCCCCGCGAGGAGCCCGGAGGAGACCGACATGAGGCCACGTCGTGACATCGACTGCCTTGGTGTTGTTGATTGAAAGTTAACGCGGTCCATCACAACGCCAAGGCACCCTGGTGCCGGGCCATGCAACAGCCCTCTCCATCTGATTAAGTGTCTCTTTTTTGGCGCCCCAACTTGCAAGTGAAACCAGATCTGTCCGCCTTGGGCCTCCGATTTTTCAAGCGCCATCGTGGACAACAGTGGTCATGTCCCTCTGCAACACCGCCTCATGCCCAAAGCCCCAGCAGCCATTTCCGTATTTTTGTGCTGAGCAACTGCAAACAAGCTCCATTTGGCACATCTGAGACGCAAATGTTGAAAGACTGGGCACCGTACAGAACTCCCTGGCGCCCTCCCTGCATTGCCCACCCGATTCTCCAGCGAAGATCCGTCCAGGATGACAGCATCACGACCCTACCAGCCCAACTCAGTTACATCTATGAACAGGGCCGTAGCCAGGAATTTTTTGGGGGTAGGGGGTACGGACATTATTAGTATTAAGTGGATCTGTGGAAACAGTGGACCTTTTTCAATTTCTCTAATTTTTGACCTTTTTTATTACAAAATTCATCAAAAAGTTGCACTTTTGCCCCGTTTGTGGAAATTGCGTTCCCTCCTGAACGGGCTGTCTATAGACTGCTCCAACCCCTGTCCCTCTTTATGGAAGACTGTCTCGATGTGTGTGGTAATACTACGCAACGTGATTGTTGGACCATATGCACTGCAAAAATTGGGGGTGCCCAAGCCACGGCCGTTGGGGGGGGTGCTCAACGATCGACCAGTTTTCTATTGCTAGGAAAAAACAGCCAACGCTAAGGACTGTGACAGAGCGTTTTTGATTGGGTGTAAGTCCCCCTAAAAGGGATTCACACCCTATCAAAATTTGCTTTGTTTTTCATAATTCCCAAATAAACCTTTTTGATCAACCACCTCTAAAGTGAAGTAATTATATAATATGGGATGGCTGAGGTTGATCCATAAAATATCGCCAGAGCTAGATCAAAAATCGGGCGAGTCGAAGACAGCCCTGATATTTTCTTGGCGAGGGCGATATTTTCTGTATCAGCCGAAAAAAAGCTGTCCATATTATTATTCTTATGCAAGAAGAAGCTGACTTACAAAATAGTTTTGAACTGGCTTCAAAACTCAAACGGGTAGTTGCTTGACGAGTTTCATGACCGAATGCCCAATATTTTTGCGTATTGTGCATGTTGGGCGGTAAGCACTAACCGCACTGTGGTATTACACCACAGATGCATAGTAAATAAACTATTATCTATGTCCCGTACAGAGGCTTTCTAATTTTTTTTAAATATTTTTTAGTCTTTTATAAGTGTTTTGACCTCATATGATGGTTTGGGATTTTGATTGGGTATAAGTCCACTTAATTGGTGCAAGCTGGTGGAAAGCAAGCAAATTATGTCCTAAGGTGTGAATTAAAGAGTGAAACTCTTGAATCAACTTTGATTCCTTTCTATTCTTAGACTATTTACTTATATATTTTGATATCATTGTGATTAATAGCTATAGATACAGATGTTTAATGGTGTTATTGGATTCCAATAACTTAAGTACTATATTTGTCTCTTAATAACATTTTTTCTGAACACTTGCGGCTTCGACATTTTTCAAATTAAAAAATGGGGCCATGTTTGGGCGCCATTTTGAATTTGAATAACTTTCAGTGTTGAAACCCCTGGTATATTTTAAATAGATTCCCCGTACTCAAAAACATATATTTGGGTATGTTTTGTTTTTGCTTTTCACATGTATAGTTTTCCAAAAATACAAAAATATGTTTAAACCGGCCATTTTGGATGCCATCTTGGATTTGGGGAAAATGCCACCAGGGGATTTGCTGGGACTTTTTGTCAGTGATAGTACACATGTTTCAGCACCTATACTTACAAAATCATGTCTTGTTACCAAAAATGGTCCCCCTATTTGGCTGTTTTTTTATTAGCTAATACTACGGCCTATTACAACTAACCCTAATTTTAAGTATCAAAATATTATTAGAAAGTTTAATTCCTTCCATCTATCTATCGATGGCTAAAGTCAGCTTTAAACACTCAACGTTATTTTGGTACTGAGTAAAGTGTGCAGAATAATTATATGGCTAAATTTCAAATTAATAATATCTATTTTTTTGTAAAAGGGACGTGAACAAAACACGGAACCTGAATCATGCCATAGGAAGTCCTCGTGAGGTATTTTCACACACATTATGGTGATTTCTCCCAATTTTCTGGGGTTCATCTTTATATATTTCTTCACAACTCCAGTTTCCATTTCTGGTATTTATTACTGTATTTTAAGTGGTAGGTTATTCTCAGACCTAAATGGGTTTTCCTGCCTATTCCTCCATGGGTTATTTTTTGTGTCATTTGATGTATGTTTTTATGGCAATAACTAAATTGAATGGAAATTGGAATTATTTAGTTTAAAATAGAAATATCTACGGCCTATTGTTTCCTATCCAATGTCTGGCCACGCCGTGGTTGTGGTGTAGGCTATAAATTCATTCATACGTTTAATGTGAACAGTATAGAAAACTGCAATACACTACACTTTGTTTTTTCTCTGATGCCATTGACTATTGGTAGTAACACACTTGTACACTCACAGGTCGTTATAATGAACACACTACATCTTAAGTGTAAATGTTACAACAAAATAACCTATATTGCAGATTCTGGTCATTAATGTTTACGTTTGTGATGTTTATATGGCTTCCTATAAATCTTTATCGGGTCTCAAATGGATTATTATTAGTTTGTGTGTTAGCTTCTACTATTTGTGGTAGCAGCAGCAGCTAGTAGTAAATTTACCTTTTCTTCACATTTATGGGTTTCATTAAAATACAGATCCAGATTCAGAATATTTTTGAAAGAGACTAAGATGTAGGCCTATTCCAGAGAAAGGCCTACATCATAAGTTCGGCTTTCGCGACGCTAAAATATTACATTGTATGCCAATTTTCTTCCACAATCTTAATTACCCCCTAACGCATTCCGCAAACTGAAAGATTTCAATAATTTTGACCCATTTCCTTTTAAAAATTCAAAAATTGTGAAAACAAACGATGCGAGAAAATCCGTTTTCCCTTAACAAAACATGACTTTTTGTTAAGTTTATGTGATATATTTAATTAATTCAATATAGAACTAATCAAATAAATTAACAAAAGAAGGTTCATACCAACATAAACAAAATTAAACAGGTAGTGTGCCATTACATTTTCTTATATACTCTGGATTTCTGTCAATGAATGTAGTATCAATGTTAAGTATTTCCTAGTCATCACCTCTATGTGGCCAGTAACATACAGGTTTTAATTTCTGATTTTTATGTGGTTTGTTTTTTTTTATTTTATTAAAATTGTTAATTATAAGCATTATTATACTAATAGTTGTTTTAAGGCGACTTTCTCTTTTGTTATGCACGAAGTTGACGTTAGGGGGAATTTCTGGTTCCCCTTAGCGTCCGCCTTTGTTGCGCTTTATTCTTCAAAAGGATAGAAATATTAATTTATGCACATTAGGTGGAAATAACAAGGCTAGTTAATTTACATAATAAAGAGGCTCATTATAAACCCATGAATCATTAATTTTTCGCCTTATTCCACTTTTTAGTATATTATTTATATTATTTATTATTATTATTAGCCGTGTAGCAGGTATGGGGAAATTGGCTATTGTTATGCACTACTTAAGACTAACGCTTTTCTTAATCCTTATGGTATAACCTCATGTGTGTACACTTTTCAACATGATTGGTCAATTAAAATGGTTGGAGCCCCCTTTGCAAACTGTGTCCTTGGCCCCCTCTCCTTAAGGGCATCATTTCAGCACTTAATAATTGCGGTTTTCGGGGTTCCTGTCAGTCTTTCACATATTTAACCACTCAAACCATTTGTACTTAAGATTGTTACAAAGTCTGCTAGCTCCAGGGTCTTGTAGTAGTAGAATGTAGTAGTAGCATGTATTATATATGTTGTAAGTAGTAATGTAGTTGTATTATGTAGTAGTATATAATAATAATAGCATAGATTTATATCGGCGCCTTATGCATTGCCCTAAGCCTTTCAACAAATGGTCGGCTGATCACTTTGGCCTCCTCACAATAACCATTTTGCATCATTTCAGGGATGCAGGCAGATCGGGATCAGCGCTTTCCCTTCTCAGCAAACATACATCGAGATAACCTGCGCAGCCGGGACCAGCTCCCCAAATATCGCATGGGTAAATCGAGACACCAGCGGTTTTATTTTTTTGTCCAGGGAATTAAACAAGGACAGCTGAATCTCACAGGGCTCGAACGCCGCCTAACGCATGGAATGGGCATACACTGGAGTCGAGCGCTTTACCGATTGATCTATCTTGTCCGTATGTAGTATAATAGTAGTAGTATGTAGAAATAGTAGTATTAGTATTAAGTAGATTTCGTATAATTATGTAGTTGTAGTATGTAGTACTAGTATCAGTAGTAGTATAAACTTATGTGTGGGTGAGGGGGAATTCGCCATTCTATGCAACTAATTAATACGTTAGGTGGTATTCGTTCCACTACGTTCTCCTTTGTTTGCGCTTTATTCCGTCAAAGGATTATGAATTTAATTCATGAAAATTAAAAATAATCCACTAGACTACCAACGAGATATGAATATTAATTCATTAGTCATTATAGCCTTAATGAATAATTCAATTTCCCCCTAGGTCATTACATAATACTAATTTAATACTTTATAAAGCGCTGCTACATCTAGATCATTCTAAGGTAATTATTATTATTAATAATGTATTATAATAGTTCCAAATATTTTACCTTTTGACTTATTTGGATATAGCCTGACCCCATATTTAATCCGCAACAGTTTGAGGTCAAAGGTCATGCAGGGGTAAATTTTTGAACTTATTGCAACAAAATAACTACAGTATTCAGAATTTGTCACTCTAACCATATTACTCTAGTACTCATGGTGGTTGTATCATTATAATGTCCGATCTAAACTCTTCAGGAATCCACTATTGAAAAGGTCCGGGAACAATAGTTTCATATTGTCCACAGATAACATTGGTTGGCCCCACACCTCAACCAGTTATATACGTATCGTCGCTCTATCTATCTTATATCTCTATATATATATATTTATATCTATCTATATATATAATATATATTAAATATATATCACTATAAGCCCCCTAACGGCCCGCCCCTAGGCCGAAATTTGTTATTCATAAACATAGAACTTACGTTAGGGCTAAATTTTCTTCCGCCTTAACGTTATCTTTTGTTTGGGCGCTTATTTCCGTCAAAAGAAATGACTATTAATTTATGCAATGAAGATAATCTCATTAGCTAACAAAAGACAATGAATATTATTAATTAGCTAATAAGAACGGTTCATTATAGACTAATGAATATGAATATTTTCGCCCTATGGTTCAATCTAGTCAAATATATCTATATATATTATATATAATCTCTATATAATATATATAATCATATATATATATATATATGACAGCCGGCATTTTTAAGTGGCCATTATAACAGGCGTATTGCTCCAAAATTTGCTCCAAAACTCAATCAGTTAAGCTAGTTATGACGTTTGTGTTGCACAGAACTCTTGACCATTTGGATCTCAAATCACATGTAAATGTTACCCTGTTCTTTTCATTGGGAGGGGTTAAACATGGCCCCATCGTAAAGTGGAAATATGTTTTTATCCATTTTTATAGGGACTAATAGCAGTTAAATGCTGCTGAAGGGTCTTTAAATGATCTAAAAACACTAACTGCTGCTTGTGACCATGAAATCAACGATTTCCATGCCCCCCAAAAGTTTGCTCCCCCCCCCCCCCGTGGTCCGCATGAAAAAGTCCCGTTAGAAACTGAAAACTGAGAGACCACCAGTGTTAGAGGGTAATACTTTATTGCATCCTAAAGAGCACTCTAAAGATATAAATTATTGAAATTGTTGGTTACATTTTAGATTTCTTACAACTGAATTTATACATAAGGGATGATATCCATCATTTTATTACGGTACTCTACCAGTACCATGCGGCCCGTAGTACCCAGTGGCGTTGCCAGACGTGACTCGGGAGGGGGGGGGGGGTGGGGGGAGAATCAAGAGATTTCCAGATTCTTTACTTGCATGAGGGATGATTAATGTACGAGGGGTGGGGTCCCGTAAGGTCCTGGGTTGTGCCATTTTAGAAGCTAAAAATTAATGTCTCAGAGCACAAATTTCCCCGTTTCCTTCTTTTTCCGCCGTCTCCCCCTTCCTCTTTCTCTTCCCACCTTTCTCTTCTCTCCGTTCGCTTCCCACCTTTCTCCTTCTCTCCTTTGCCCATTCTCTTCTTCCCTCTCTCTTTCCCCCTTCATCTTCTTCCCTCTTTTTATCTTTCTCTTTTCTCTTCCTTGTTGTCCTTCCCATTTTTGGCTCCCCTTTCGATTTATGGTGTGGGGGCAGCTTTCCACCTGCCCCTCCTCCATTGTCTACGCCAAGGGTAGTGCGAAATAACAAAATTGGTAATTTTAGCGACTTTTACATTTGAGCCACAAAAGGGGGGCCCATCTTTTAGTGGTCTGAAATTTTTGAGCCTGTTCAGGCCATTTGTAGTGCATTTAATTAATGAAAAATGGAAAAATCCACGGTTATAAGTCGCTATTCCCACCACGCGGCGTCCGTCTAATTCAGGTTTTTTTGTATTTTTATGCAACGGGGGGGTGGGATCTTCATTTTTGCTGTTTCACTGGTAACAAGCATGCAGTTAGTGCTTTTTATATCATTTAAAGACCCCTTCACAGCAATTTAACTTTGCTGTTGAAGGGACTTTAACTTAACATTAAGTCCCTATAAAATGGAAAACAGTATTTTTCACTTTTCGATGGGCCATTTTGCCCACCCCCCCATGAAAACGAAAGGAGTAACATTAAAATGCTGATTATATCCCCGTTGAAATCCAAATGGTCAATAACTCTGTGCCATAAACGCATAACTGATTGAGTTGTGGGTCAATACAACTGTTATAACAGCCACGTACAAAATGCCGTGTTTTCACCTAATATTACCCAATTTTGGCTCAACAGACACAAAAGTTTGACGGGCTTGCCATTTGAGAACGGAAGGAATATGAATTTTCTTTTGTTGACCTACCTTACTACGCCCAAAATTCCTGAGGAGAGTTAAGCAAAAAATCCAAGGTGTATGGTGAACTCCCTTCCTGTTTTGGCATGAAAGCCTTATGAATTCATTCAAAATTGGTATAGTGGGCATATGGTGACATCAGTTTTTGACAATTATCTTAAAACCTTTGACCTTTTAATATATAAAATTCTTACTGACACCCCCCATACTGTGCCATCCGCACAGTTTGAGTGTCTCTCAACCTCCTAGGTCCAACGTTCTGTAGATACAGCCAGTATACTTGGCTCAAACGGGCGGGACCCCCCAAAAAGGGGCGTGGCCATTTCATCATTTTCGGCGTCTGGAATTGTGTTACCAACCAAATATTGTTCCTGGACCTTCAATCACTGGATTCCTGAAGAGTTAAGCTCTGGACATATAATGCAACAAACCACCATGAGCTACTAGAGTAATATGTGTAACACGATTACTGAGCAACGGTACACAGGTGACTCCGACATGTAAATGTCACCTGGGTCATTTGTTCAGTCACTGTGGTCTATAAATCAATGATTTATAAAGAAATTGGAAGGAAGGGAGCCTTTTGGAACTTCCTTCACACATGTGGAGGTCAAAGGGATCTTCGGGTCGTGTGGTTGGCGGGGACATAATTACGCACTACTCCGTCAGAGTGCTGCTTCAATTGTGAGCAACCAGTGCTGGAGATTTCTACGTTCTTTCATTGTTCGAGGGATGCTATATTCAGAATGGATAGACCATCCTCCTGGAAAAATGAAATCATGCAGGAATCTCCGCCACTGAAAAGTATGTATTACAACCTTTTAGGTCCCCAATGTGTTGACATGTTAATGTCACATTACATAGGGGGGATTTTTATGGAAAGAAATAGAGAGAACAAAACCTCTCATTTTTATGCTTGTGTTCCTTCCATTTGTAATGGTTCTTATTTTTCGGGCTAGCAACTCCGATGCATGTTAGTGTTTATGAAGAGTAGGTTCATTTCTCTCAATCGAATTCTGTAAACAGTCTTCGGACGTGACCCACATTCCTAAGGAACGTGTACCTAGGACATGGACGATAATTCCTAGGCTCTGGTAGTCCGTCCACGTGGGGCTTGGACATAATTCCTAAGGATCGATATCCACCTTGGATTTGGACACTACTTTCTTAGGAATTGTAGTCCACGCAAGCCATGGACGCTAATCCCTAAGGTAATATAGTCCACCTCTGATAGGGCATTAATTCCAAAGAAATGAGAGTCCGCCCAAATACAAAACTTCCCAATAATCCCCAAGGACTTATAGTCCACGTCGGAATCGGACACCGATCCCTAAGGAGCTGCAGTCCACTCTGGCAGGGCATTAATTCCTAAGGAATAATAGTCTGCCTACCTTCAGACATGGACAAAAATTCCTAAGGTCTATATAGTCCAGGTCGGAATTGGACCATAATCCCTAAGGAGCGATAGTCCACCCCTGACAGGTCATTAATCCCTAGAGACTAATAGTCCCTACTTTCGGAAATGGACACTAATTCCTAAGGACTGGTAGTCCATGTCGGACTTGGATATTTATTCCTAAGGCCTGATAGACCTCTTCGGACTTTCATTCCCACTTGTAGGACTAACATTCCTATAAATCATAGTCCGGGGGACTATAGTTCCTAGCTTTGCACATCCCCGGACTATTAAAACCAGAACTTAGTGTCTCCGGACTATGGCTACAGGGGACAATATCTCCTGCCACACCGGTATTAGATGTGTCTGTGAAGTAATTAATTCAGGGTGAGTAAAAAATGGACCCTGATTCTGTTCGCCATTTTGCATATATCTCAACATGTTTATATCAACTTGACGCTTACTTTATTAGCTTTAAATTTGCTGCAAATATCATTCACATCGGTGAGATATAGTATACGTAGTGTCAGTTTTGGCCCCTAACCTCGGATTCCCATTTAAATACACGGCGATCAAAGAAGCGATTTACCGCCCAAAATTATTGTTAAGGGTTTAAGGGGTATGTCCATGTTATTGTGAAAGTAAGTGGTTATCTTATTGGTGTAAAAGCTCGTGATAATGATAGATTTTTTTAAATACTTTTTGCTGAAGGTGAGACATACTTTGGTCTACAAAAAAAGCAAAGTAAGTATTCTCTCTCCTCGAAAGGTTGTCAGCGATGTGCATTTCTTCCTTCGTATGGCATGTTTCAATCAACTTCCAGAAACAGGTGCATGTATCAAGTAATCAAGTAGAAAGTTATAGAGGCGTAGACAGATATAGATAGCATCATTTGTAAATTTTGACTGCATTTTGTGGGCATAAACATCGTTGCATTTCTTCTGCACACAATGAATAACCCAATTTCCTTCTGGACATTGATTTGCTTTGCTGCGCTGAATGCTGTTCATTGGACACTTGATTCAAAGGACTGTAGCTCGGTCCAAAAGAGTTTAATGTTAAAGCTTATCAAATGAAATAAAATGAAACATAAAAATCAAACTCTTGTCGGTTCACTGCTACTCAGAGCTGTTTGTCCGAACACGTGAAGACCCATACAGAATATTTATTACCAGTATAGGTGTAAATTATGGCGCATAAATAATTGACCTCTTTGGTGGCGATATTAGTATTGTGTATATTACATGATCACTGCATGATTGTGCAAACGCCAGTTTCACAATATTATGTCAATTGTATGGCAAGTGTTAGTTGGTGTTAGTTGGCTAATTTGCAGCTAGACTTCTTTTTGTCTTAAATAGAAACTGTTTTTGTACCTTACTATAATTTTATAGCATGACTTGTTGGCTTTGGCAAATGCGCGCCATGTTTTATCGCTAAATGATTTTCCCCAAGATTTTAAGTAATTGCCTAAATATCAATTGCGCATATTTTGGTTGAAAACAATTCAAATCGGCCATGGCGTTATTATGCTAATTAGCATAATTAAGCACTTTGGTGGCGCTATTCAAAATTTGTTTTGCCTCTTATATCGTACAGGATTAACCTTTTTTTACATTTTTTCACCAATGTAAATGTATTTATGTTCTCCTATTATGAGCCATTTTTGTGTGAAAAAAGTCCTTCGGGAAAGTGGTTTTTCATTTTTTGGCGGGAGAATTTGGTGTGCGTTTTAAAAATCAGTTTTTGGACCGCCATTTTGCATCTGTATTTTCATATTTTTCCTGTTATATGGTCGTGCCTATTTACCCCATCCTTGACCAGAGTTTAGGTAAAAAAAAATTTTAACGGCAAAGTGGTTTTCAGAGGTTTCAAGTGGACCTCAATATGCACCAAGGGGAGTGCAGACTTGTGCACTTAAGTGTTAATCAATTGATTAACACTTAAAGGTGCGTGTTCCGATCGTGTTTGGGACCCCCCTGATTTACCCTGAAGTAGTATCGATTTTGATATCAGATGAAAGGCCGTATTTTTCTCATTGTCGTACTGAAATTTGAACCCTCAAATCCATTTCACTGCCAAGATATAAAAAAAAAACACCGAATTAATGGTTAACCATCAATATTAGCACAGTATTGAATAGGGCTTTACAATGTGCATTATTGCTTCTACCATCAAAACCGCATGTTTGTTTCCCACGGTACTTGATGGGTGTATGTGCAAGTGCCAGGCTCTCATGTCAAGTAGATAACATAATAGACATAAATCGGAACAAGCACTTTTAATCAATGGACCATAATTCATTAATAAAGGATAATAATATCTTAATTATTTTAAATCACGAATCCAACGTTAAAATACTTACTGCAATTGCCAGATTGAGAAATATCTCCTTGCCTTTGTATGATAAGAGTAACCAAGTCACCTTCAGTAAGTTGCTGGGGCTGTTGTATAACACACTTTGGAGAAGCTGTGATGAATGAAAAAAAATACATATAATAACTTCATGTGGATAAGGTTGTGTTGTCAAGTTCAACATGTTCCTTGTTTGTGTATTTTCCTCCGTTGAAAGCAAAGTTTAAGAATGAGAAAAAAGGTACCGGTGTGATATAAACGCGGTATAAACAAGAAATTGAGAGTTCCCACAATACAGGAAATCAGGCATCTGTAATAAAAAGAAATGAGGGTGGCGTCAAATCGCAACCGCCGGTTGACCGGCGGGTCATGGACATTGATCCGTGTTTCTTTGTTTTTATAAAAATAGAAACCGGCTAAAACCGAAAAAAAAACGGGCGTAGTCGGGAAGCAACCGTAGGTTGATCTTTGAAGTCGCCGCCTAATAAGCAAATGCCGTCGTGGACTAGCTCAACCTTTACCATACTATTGGGAGAGCGTGGCCTAGCGTTTAGGGTGCTTGCCTGTGGCGCAAATTACCAAAAATCACGGGTTCGAATCCCGGTGGGGTCACTTGCTGGGATTTATTCAGGTGCTCAATTCTGGATTTAATCTGTATACGAGCTATTGATTAAATACATAATACCGCTCTGCTCCACGGTTCACTTGGAATTGGGCAAATGAATCATGAAAGCATCCCGTCCTTCGGAGAGGACGTTAAGCCGTTGGTCCCGTGTACAGAGTGTCACATCTGTACATGCACATCGCCGTCAGTGTCGAATAAGAGTAGGGTGTAAACCCTGACTGTTCCCAATCCGCCCCCAGTCTCAAAAGCGGGCCATGTTAGGAGCATCCGTATCATGGATACACGCGGCCCCGGATCAGCTTACTCAGTTGAATAAATCCTGACACCACCACAAGCCACTACTAATGACTTGTGGACAAGAAAAGAAGAAGACTGTCTGTTACTATTGCAATACATGATCAATTACCATTTTCACAATGAATATTGCCGATGTTACGTCTTACAACGCATTTTAAGCCGCCCTTCGTTTTTTTTTTTTATGTTACCCCATTAATAAAAGCAATAACATCATATTTTTTTAAGAGCGCCCCAATTTTCCGAAAGTTTTGAGATATTTGTACAGTAACATTGGTAATTGACTAGATAACAACACCTGTGAATAGTAGAGTTCAAAACTCTCTATGTGTCCTAAAAATTTTGTAATTAGAATAATTAATATCGGAGATCTCCGAAAATAATTCAACTGCTGCTGGAAACGTCCTTCCAGTATGAAATACCCGGAAAATATGCGTCATGTACGTGTCTACGCTCATCCATTTGTTCCGTCGGTTCAGACAACTAAAGTTAGAGATCGTTTTTGTGGGGTGACACCATTTCATCATGGACAGACATATTTGGCGTTTCCAGCTCTACCACTAAATTACAATAAGGGATCCCAATTCTAATTACAAAATCGGTTCTTTATGACAAATACGTATTTTTGATCATTACCACATTTTGAGCAGGTATAGTTTTGCTTAGACAATTACCAACACACCTGCGAAATCTAAAATTTTGAAAATGTGGGGGCGCTCTTCAAATGTAGCTTTACACACCAAACACGTGCATAGGTATAGGGTCTCCCCCCAAAAAAGATGCAAACCCAAGACATTGACATCGTCAGTGGGTTACATTGCACTCCAGTAACGTTAATAGTGGTTACTATGGCCTCGTAGACTCCAAAGGGTCAGATATATCCTTCAAAAACACAAGTAAAATGATCCATGTGTACAAATGAATGCTGTTTTATATGATAACATCTAATTTACTATTTAATCATATTTTTCAAGAATTTGGAAGTCCCAAAGCACAATTAAATAACACATTAACATCATTTTTTACATAAGATACTTAATATTTCAAGCCCTCTAATGTCCAAGTTAAAAGAAGCGTTGTAGTTTGAACGATGATATGTCCTCACAGCGAGACTCCAAGGAGGCACAGACCCACTTAATAAATCCCAGGATCATCTCATGGAATCTTTTCAAGTCCTGAAAAATGGAGATAAATTTGTCCAACAGTCCAGAACAACGGTTTTGTCCCTCGCGACCTAATTTCCATAGTATCAAGCCGTCCGGATATAATCACCACTATTTCTATCGACCACATATTTGAAATCCTATTTTGGATTCCCTCTTTTGGCTTCAAGATAGAGTAGAATAATGATAGCTCTTCGCTCACGTCTATAAGAAATAATATATATCCTGCACTATTGCCTGTTACTTGCGGACGGACTGCTGGCAAATTTGTCTTCCTGCCCTCTCCTTAGAATAAAGCATTTTCACAACTAGTATTTCCCAATTCTTAAATAGATATTACCACAGCATCATGCATAAACATAAACCTTGCACTGTCCATCAGATTTCACATGAAGTACACATCTGCTTTCGTCATCTTACCTTAAAGAGACATTAGGAGATTTCCAGAAGAAGTCGCCCCCAATTTTTCTCGAACCCAATGTGTTTTTCATATTTGGAATGCTTACCAATTTATTAGATCACAACCTGAAGTGAATAAAGAGCCTAAATACGCCCTCCTTATGTAATAAGATGATGATTGAGTTACTTTCTGTCGTGCAACGACAGAAAGTCAAAGCATGGTTTCTATGGGAACGATTATGAGAGCAGGCCAAGTTCAAGAACAAGGTTTGCGGTTTTCTTTTGCCAACCTTTGTTTGTCCAATAACCTCAAAACTTCTCGGCATTTGTCTACACCGATCCGTGAAATTTGAGAGAATTCGTATCCTAAAAAAATCTCCTCCTGTCACTTTATAAAATCATGGGAACTACCTATTTACATCAATCTGTTTTGATCCCAAGCAAAAACACGTGAATCATTTTTCTAATTTGCATTCCGTGAGATCCCGCCCATTTCTTGCAGAATCTCTACCTTGATGTAAAACAGTGCAAGGTGACCATGCAGTATTTGGGCACAAACAACATGGGGAAGGCCCATCTTCCTCTGTTTTTTCATTGCGAATAAAATAATATTTTAATTTCACAATGGAGACTAATAATAACAATATATAAACTGGAAAAGAGTATCATATCTTAAACAAAATTGGTGACGTGCATGAGATTTGACAGCGTCTGTAAAAACTATTTTGATTTTCATCATCTTGTACATTATTTGTAACCCTTGTAAGTCATATTGTTTCAGGTATTTGTGTAACACTAATAACCGGGAATGTTTGGTATGCAACCCCCCTACGTGGATATCCCTAGACATTTTCTACCAAACACTCAATGGTGGTATATTGGTATTAATGTATAGCTAAATAGCTCTTTACCCGATATTCTGAAAAGGGACTTTTGCTCATTTTTATTTGAGGACTTCTGGTGAGGGATAACACCCTTTATATATGGGAGTTAGAACTGCCCCAGGCCCAGAAAGGCTAGGGTTTAGTCTCAACTATTTTGCTGCACTGTGAAAAGTTCTTTAGACAAAACGTTTTACCAAAAGTTTTTTTATCGTGGATTTTTTATTCCTGTCAGTTCATTAAAAGTTTTTTGGGCGTGTGTCGAACGATTCCATCATTCTGAGATGCTGTATACTTTACCCAAAAAAAAAATCACTACAATAGAAATTCGATGTCACGATAGCCGGATAAAAGTTAAGCCATAATTAAAAAATGTCCTTTTTCTCACAAGAAAATATTACAAGCATGCACTGAATGGCATAACATCATACATAAAATGTTTTATTTTACTGTTATTCCGTTTTTGATCCAACAAGGCCAAAATTAAAATCCAATCTGTATCACGTAATATATACGATGGGGTACATATGGAAGTCTTTCCTAAATTCAACGTCCACCCAAATTGAACAAACTCTGAACATTCAACATGAGAAAACGCTATGCATAAGTTAGTAATTACACTCACCAATTGAATTTCTTTTACGTCAATAAAGAATACTAAAAATTCTGATACGTTAAATTTATTCTCTGTTCCAGAAATAATATTGACAAGTTTTGGTCCATCATGTTAAAAGTAGCTAGAGTTTTTTGTCACTCATAACAGACTACAATTTTACGTGGGCCTAATCCTCCTTTCACCCGCAGCCTTGATGTTCCGGGTGAAAATTTATCCGTTCTTTGAGTGGACGCCAACCAAGGAATCGATAAAGTGTCTCACACTTTACGACTACATCTATTCAATTGAATCTGTTATGAAGCCTTACATAGTCGATACAAAAAATGTTCAATGTAAAAGGGTTAAAGCATCGCATCTGTTGAACAAAGTTGGCGCATTTCGCTGGTTATACGACTTTTAGTTTTTATCTCTCAACACATCCCTCCCGTCCCCCTCCAAATGAAATTCTCCACCGTCGACAATCGCGTTAACTGACAGGACTAAAAAATCAGACTATATGTATTACCGTGTATCATATGTTAACATAAATGTATAACATTATGAAGAATGTGTTGACCTTGTTATCTACCTGCTTACGTCTCTTTGAAACTAAAACCGCTAACAGTAATGAATTAAGCATTTTATCTACCTGCTTCATTGTACCAGTACAACTGCAAAGGACCTTATGTCACTAAGCTATTTAATTTCTTTTCTAGTAAAAGAAATTGACTATGATATTCAAACACATGTGCCACTTCTTAACAATTTTATATTTAGGAAAATTCTATTTTATCGCGAAAACTGCACAGGTAGAGATAACAAATAGCATTTAAGTTTCTGATCATAATTATTTACAATGCGACTGTAGCCTTATCATTGAGTGTTTATTTTTCTAATACCTATTTGCCATTTAATAAATTTAACAACTATGTTGTGTTCATTTTCTTGTTTCCTCTGTTGTCAATGTTTAATGGTATTTTGCATGATCCAGCATCTTCAATGATAGAAATCGCTCATCCACAGCAGACAGGACCAATGATGTTAACTGTGTAATATCCCATTGGAATGGTTGCAAACAGATTGCCTTTAATAATCCGTTATATTTCTGGCTTGTGTGGGCGGATTGGCATGGAATTTGCACCATTTGTACAAACGAGTATAATTAATATCCTCCTCCTTGAAAATGAAATTCACAGCTTCAGCAGTTTTTGAGAAATCAGGGTTTATCTGCTTGCACCACATTTTTGGGGACACCCTGTATAATGTGGTCCTGCTGCAAAGCAGGTGGCTGCAGGTCACACAACGCGTGTCAAAAACTCACATGATCTAAAGCGATTTTTGTCTGAGAAAATTAATCAACTGGTGGACTCAAGTTGATAAGAGTTTTTATAAGAGTTTTTATTGTTAAATTGTTAATAATCTCATCTGCGACAAGATTTTTGTATCTGTGATTTCACGAATCAGACCAGCTCGGAATTCATAACCTATTAGACAAATTTATAAGTTCGAATTTATATAATTGTATGTACAGCACTGTTAAATAGCCGGGAAATTGCGCCATGTACGTGTCTACGCTCATTTATTAGTTGCTCCGTCGGTTCAAACAAGTCAAGTTAGAGATCGTTTTCGTGAGGTGACACTATTTTCATCATGGACGGACATAATTTGGCGTTTCCAGCGTTTACAACTAAATTACAATGAGCGATCCCGATTCTAATTACAGAATTGTTTCTTTTATGACAAATACGCATTTTTTAGCATTATACTTTACTAGAGAATTACCAACACAACTACGCAAAAATCCCAAATTTTGAAAATTGGGGGCGCTCTTCAAAGATGTGCTGTTGTTGCTTTAAAGCTTTAAAGCTTTAAACAACAAACACATGCAGAGGTATAGGGTGACCCCTTAAAATAAGAAAAAAATGCAACCCAAGACAATTGATATTATCATGGGTTGCATTGACAACGACCCTGTACATGATCATTAAAAAAAATAAAAAGGCCACAATCTTTTAGCTATATAAGCATGATAAGGGCCGTATATGAATAAATTACCGACAATTACCGGGACCTAAAATGGCAATAACTCTCACTCTACGGCCTGCGCCTCCATAATTATTGTGAACTAGTAAAGTTAATAGTCTATAGCTTTATCAAAAGGAAAGAGGATCATACCTTAAACAAAATTTGTGAAAGTGCATAAGATTTGTCAGCGTTTTCAGCAATCTATTTTGCTTCATTATGCTTTCATTTTTAACCCCTGTCTATTCAACGTTCAATTTAGTGTAACACGAATAACAAGGGGATGTTGTTGCAACCTTATAAATTTTCTAACAAAACACCCAATGGTGGTAAATTTGGTATCAATGTATAGCTACGAGTCCCTTTACCTGATATTTGCAGACATATTTTGGTGGTTTTTTTTTGCCTCATAAGAAAGGAAATTTTCAATAGGAGCAAAATGAAGAAAAAATTTCCCCCACACTCCCCACACTAGAACCTGGACGACCTACTGTGTATGTGTATAACGTATGTGTGTTTTTCCTAAAATGAGGGTTAAAATAGCACAATCCTACTATTAGCCGAAATCATTTCCTATTATTTGAGGGCTTTCTGGTGACGGATGACAAACCTGTAAAGGGAGTTGCAACAGCCCCAGCTCCAGACTAGGGTTAAGTCGCAACATTTTTGCTGCGCGATGGAAAGCCTTTAGACAAAACTTTTTTTTATGCAAGTTTTATTAATGTAATGTCTGCGTCATATTTGAACACAACATTTATAATATTATAAAGGATTTGACCTAGTTGGTATATCTGCTAACGTTTAAATTGAAACTAAAAAGTAGGCATTTCAATCTACCTGCTTCAATTGTAACAGCAAAACTGCACTCAGCTGAGTTGCCGGCATCATCAAAAGCTGAACACGTGACTACAGATTCCCCATTAGAGTAAATTAAAGTAGACCCCGGTGGAGGATTACAAGTGAATTCTACAGACGGATCAATATTCTCTGATAATATTGATCCGTAATTGCTAATTAAACAAATGTTAATGTTCAAATGTAATACAAATTTAGAAAGTGGAATAATAAAGCTTTGAAATGAGCCCTAACTTAAAACAATTGAACACTGAATGCTCTTGCAGCAGCTAGTTGAACATAGAAGAGGAGGAATGGATAAAATCTAACGCCATCAACTATGTGGGTGTCCCACCATACGACACATGACCTTGTATAGAAAACGTTCTAACCGGTATTAAACGGAACCAGCGAAAATCCGGTGGTTGAGTTTTGAAGCCACCCTTGAAAGAAGTACAAGTTTGCATACAAACGCGCTGTGACTGAATTATGTAAATTCAATGATTACATACTATGGCAATCCCCAGTGGTACCGAGTGGAAACACTCAAAGCGCCCTCTATTTCACGAAGAGCAAAGGTTAGCCATACAAATTAATACACATCTGAAAAGTGTATTTTATTATCTTTCCGACACCGAAAAAATCTTTCAAAAAGGACACATATTGACCGAGTTATGACCGATTTCCGATTGAAAATGGTGTACTTTTTTCATTTTATCACGGATTATTACTGAGCTGTCTTTACCAATCCACCTTCTCCAAGCACATCCTTTCGTTTATGGCCTCTTTTGTTTTTGCGACAAAGAGGATACAGTTCTGATATTGGAAAAGGTAGTTTCAATTATTTAGAAATCCAAAATCTGTATCATTTTTACACTGCGTGCTCTGCCGCCCCCCCCCCCCCCCACTTGGCTGCCTCTAATACCATGAAGACGGAGGATTTGCAGACTTTGCGCTCATTTTCCATTCAATAATTGACTTCTAATCAGTCTTTCCGTTGGAGGCTTGCAAAAGGCAGAGGGATTCAATTCAAAGTTTGGCAAGTTTGTGTGTGGTTCTGTACGTACCACCGTGTTGCCACGCAATCATAACAAAAACACACTTTGTAACAAAATTGTTACGAAATGCGTTAATATAGATTGTGGGACAAGAACCAAAAAAAAAGGGAAACTTCGACCACTTTGTAACAAAATCAAAAAGTCATGGAAATTTTCAAAGATTTTCCAATTTAAGAAACAATTTCTCCCCACGAAATTGTTATGAACTGCTGGAGCTAGCCTTTTGACCAAAACAAAAGGTGAACAGCTTCGGACGCACTTTGTAACAACATCTAATTTTGACTAATCTTCAAAGATGTCCATTGAAGAACACTAACTCGCCCACATCAACTCGCACAATACAAATCGTCCATAGCAAATCGCCCATTACTAATTTTGTCCTAGTTTATAATCATCCCATATCAACTCGCTCCATACTAACTCCTCCCAATATTGACTTGCCCATTGAACTCGCCCCAATTATTAATGCGCCCATTTCACTCGCCCCAATTATTAATTCGCCCATATCAATCTTCAAATATCCAACTAGCGCATATTAACATGCCAGTATTACTTAGCCCGTTACCAAATGGCTTGGATTAATATTATCGTCCCCATCACTCGCCCTATTATTAACTCGCCCCAGATCAAATTGTCACCGTTGTAATTCCTCATTTCAAACTCGACCCACATGAAAATCGCCGGATACCAACTCGCCCAATATTAACACGCCCCATATCAAATCGCCTCTTACCAATTCGCCTTATTAATAACTTGCCCATAATTAACCTCTCATTATTAACTTCCCACGTGGCAACTCCCATAATCCATTTAGCCCCAAATATCATTAGCCCCCCTTCAGTCAGCACACATAGCATTTCATTGTTTTCAAATATATTTCCAAGACGATATAACTTCAGTAACCAACTTCAATACGAAATGTTGTCACAAAGTTTGTTAAGAATTTGTTAATTACAGCCACACTTACACCAGTGCTTTCAATATCTCCCCATGACGATGTACTTCAGCAACCCACACTTTGCTAACAAAATGTTACCAAAGTGCGTAAGATGGGTTATTAAAAAAGGACCCCCATACTTATAAAGAAAAAACGACCCGATGGATTTGAATTTTTTGCCCAATACAAGCGCAACCTAAAAGATAACACCAAATATAATCCACTATATTGAGCATTGAATACGTGCCAACAAGCTAATGGAGGCCCCTAGCAGGCCCCCTTATGCAGTTAAGTGTACATTCAGCCCACTTACATCTTTAAAATACTTCAATATATTCCAATGCGGATAAACTTCAACAACCCACTTGGGTAAAAACAAAAATTGTTACAAAGTGGCGTTATTTTTGTTTTAAGGGACAACTTTAACCTACTTGGCAACAAATTGTTACAAAGTGCGTTAAGCTGCTGCTGCTTATCATTTGCAGTATTTATTTTTATTTGTCTCATTTTTGTCTTATTAGCTGGTAGATCATTAAGTGTTCAGACACTTATCTTTCCACGCATGCCCCCCAGGGATCCATGACGATTTGGGGACAGCCAGGGTTTTCACTCTACTTTTATCGAAACTGGGTGCGATTACAGGCGTGATTTTCCATGTAAAAGTGACCGACGGCTTAACGTCCCATCAGAAAGGACAGGTTTCTCATGGTTCGTTGCCCCCATCCAAATGAACCACGGGAGAGAGAAAGAATTCCCGTTTAATCAATAGTTCTTTGCAAATCAAATCCGAATTTAGTAACCAATTTAAATCCCATCAAGTGGCCCAACCGGAGCTCGATTCGCGGACTTCGCACCAAAGGGAGAATACCTAACAGTAGGGCCAGCTCTCAGTAAAAAATAACTTTCCAGCAGTGAGGTACACAAATTTTGGAGAAAAGGGCCATAGGACTCAGCAACTAACGATCAATCCAAAGATACTCACATATCTCCCATTGACGATATTACCTCAGATGCGTTATTCTTTTTTAAGGGCCAAGTCAAACCCACGTTGTAAACCAAACATTGTTACCCAAAGTGCGTTAAGCTGCTGCTGCTCAATATTGCAGTAATATATCACTTTCCCGCAGTGAGTAAAACAATGGAGAAAGAGAGTATTATCCTTACCTCCCGAAGGAGTAAGGAGAAATGCTAGCAACATGACGATGCACCCCAAAATACTTCAAATATCGTCCCATGATGATGACTGAAACCAACAAACCCACGTTGTATCATAATTGTACAAAGTGCGTTATTCTTTTTTTAAGGGACAACTTCAACCCCTTTGGAAAACAAAATTGTACAAAAGTGCGTCAAGCTGCTGCTGCTTATTGATTAAAATAGAACTTTCCTGAGTGAGTAGTAACACAATGAGAAGTATATTCCCTAGCAAACCTGACGATCACCCCCCTAAAAAGGGGGAGGTGGTGGGTTCGGTTAGTGTAATTGTGCTGTGTTTAGATCTAGGAGTACTAAATGTTTTCCCTATGTCTTACTGTGATTCTGATTTAAAATGCAATTCATTAAGCATCATATAGTTGCATAAACAAAGTAAATGTTAGTCTTACTGACCTGATAGAGCAGCAGCAGCTTAATACACTTTCAATCACATGTGTTACATATGCGTCTGAATTGTTTTTTTCAAATTTTTAATGCACTTGTGAATTACTAAAGTTGTATCGTTAAGGATAAGATATTTTAATTTGTTTTAATAGTAAAGTGGGCTGAATTATGGGGGGCGATTGAGATGGGACAAGTTTTGAAATGGGGGCGAGCTAATAATGGGACAAATTGATATGTAATTCGTTACAGTGGGTTGAGTTAATTATCTTATGCCATATAGAGCAGTAGCAGCATCAGTTTAACCCGCGCTTTGTATTACAATTAGTTGTGACATAATGTGTTGCGGAAGTATCGTCATGAGTAGATATTTTTTTAAAGTAGCTATTGGTTAAGTTGATTAAGTGGACGGAAACTCGAAAATTGGGAGTCTTAAAATTATGATTTATTGTAGTAGGTTTTAGTTAAACGTATGGAGTGTAATTAGTGATCAGATCACTTACATCGCATGTGCTGACGCCATCACCGCTGTATCCACTCATGCAAGCACAGCTGAAAGATCCAGGGCTATCGGTTATTACCAATCTGCATTGCCATGGCAAATTATTATCCACATCATTTGCACATTAGTCAAATTCTTTGGAATAGAAAAGAAAACATTAAGCCACTATGAATTACCTTCATTTCATTTTTTGAAATACGATACAATTCTATATACTTTTTGGCAATATTGTGGTATAATTTTTAACTCTGAAAATTAGGGAGTCTTAAATTCTGAATTATTTGGATTACGTTTTAAACGTTGGAGTGTATGGATCAGATCACTTACTATTGCACGTGGTCACACCATCACCGTCGTATCCACTCATGCAAGCACACTGAAAGGATCCGGGGCTATAGGTACAATTGCTTTGCATGGCAATTAGTATTCCGCGTCATTTGCACATTCGTCATATCTTTGGTAATAGAAACGAAAACATTAAGCATTATGCATTATCTTAAATTAACATTGGGAAGTAGGAGGGAATGACTTTTTCCACCAATATTGATTATTGTATTGAATGAAATTATCGTATGAAAAGTTTTCAAACTGATCAATTTTTTTCTTGGTAAAACTATTTGAAGATTTTGATGTTTTACATTACAAAAAAGCGAAGGGGTGCCAAGACTCGATTGGACATTTGCATTGTACTTTTAAAATAAAAACAGCTACTTTAAAAAGGTACATGAATGGCGATCTTGTTACTTTTCAACAGACGCAGGTAAATTACCGTACTATCAGCACTGCTGCTTTGTCATTCTTTGAATAAATGTATTATTTCAAATACAAATTAGTCACATTTATAAAAGGAGCAAATGAAATCTCCTTTGTATCACTCTGTTGGCACGCACTTCATAACAAAAACACACGTTGTAACAAAATTGCTACAAATGCGTAATGCTATGGGACAGAACCAAAAAGGACCACTTCGACGCAATTTGTAACAAAATCAAAAAGTTGATGGAATTTTCAAAGATTATTTTCCATTTAAGAAAATTACTCTTCACGAAATTGTTATGAACTCGTGAGCTGCCTTTTGAACAAACAAAAAGGGCAGCTTCGGAAGCCACTTTGTAACAAAATCTATTTTGACTAAATTTCAAAGATGTCCATTGAAGACACTAAACTCGCCCCACATCAACTCGCACAATACAAACTCGTCCATAGCAAATCGCCCATACTAATTTTCTAGATAACTATCCCCATATCAACTCGCTCCATACCAACTACTCCCCAGATGACTCGCCCATACGAACTCGCCCCAATTATTGATTCGCCCATTTCAACTCGCCCCAATTATTAATTCACCCATATCAATTCTTCCAAGATAAACTAGAGCATTATAACTATGCCAAGATTACTTCGCCAGTTACAAATGGCTTCGTATTTATTAAAAATATTATCGTCCATCACTTGCCCGATTATTAACTCGCCCAGATCAAATTTTTAACGTTTTAATTCTCTCATTTCAACTCGACCCACATGAAAATCGCCGATCCCAAATCGCCAAATTATGACCACCGACCATATCAAATGCGGCCCCCTCTTACAATTCGCCTGATAATAAGCTTTGCCCATTATTAACTCTCTCATTATTAAATTCCCACATGGCAACTCACCTCATACCATTTAGCCCCAATATCTCTTCGCCCCCTCATTCAGCCACACTATATAAATTTCATTGTTTTAAATATATTTCCAAGACGCGATATATAACTTCAGCAACCAACTTCAATACGAAATTGTCACACAAGTTTTAAGAATTGTTTTTTAATTCAGCCCAACTTTGCAGTTGCTTCAATATCTCCTGACGAAACTCGCAAACACATTGTAACAAAAATGTTACCCAGTGCTGTTTAGATTGGTAAAACGGACCCATACTTATTAAGGAAAAACGACATGATGGATGGATTGAATTTTTTGCCTCAATACAAGCGCAACTAAAAGAAGACACCCATAAATCCAATATAGGCCAGCAGCATAGAATTACGTGACAAACAAGCTAAATGAGCCACTAGCAGGCCCTTATGCGTTGAGTTAAGTGTTAATTCAGCCCACTGTACATGTTTAAAAATACTTCAAAGTATATTCCAATGACGATAATACTTCAAAACAAACCCACTTGTAACAAAATTGTTACAAAGTGCGTTATTTTTGTTTTAAGGGAACAACTTAATACTTTGCCAACCAAAATTGTTACAAAGTGCGTTAAGCTCTGCTGCTCTATATTGCAGTATTGATTTTTATTTGTATCATTTTATGCTGGGTAGATCATTAAGTGTTCCGACACTACCTTTCAACGATTGCCCAGGGATCCATGACGACTTGAGACAGCCGGGGGTTTTCACTCTAATTTTATCGAAACTGGCCGAGATTACAGGCGTGATTTTCCATGTATAAGTGACCGACGGCTTAACGTCCCATCCGAAGGACGAGGTATTCTCATGGTTCGTTTGCCCAATTCCAAATGAACCACGGGGAGAGCAGAATTCCAGTTTTAATCAATAGTTCTTGCAAATCAAATCCAGAATTTAGTAACCAATTAAATCCCATCAAGTGGCCCCGCCGGAGATCGATTCGCGTACCTTCTGCACCAAAGGCGAATACCTAACCAGTAGGCCACGCTCTCAAGTAAAATATAACTTTCCAGCAGTGAGTTACACAATGGAGAAGGCAAATGACTAGCAACCTGACGATCACTCCAAAAGATACTTCAAATATCTTCCCAATACGATATTACCTCAGTGCGTTATTCTTTTTTAAGGGACAACTTCAACCCACGTTGTAACAAAATTGTTACAAAGTGCGTTAAGCTGCTGCTGCTCTATAATGTATTAAAATATAACTTTCCCGCAGTGAGTAACACAATGGAGAAGTATATCCCTTACCTCCCTGAAGGAAAATGACTAGCAACCTGACGATCACTCCAAAAGATACTTCAAATATCTTCCCATGGTGATGATACCTTAACAACCCACTTTGTATCATAATTGTTACAAAGTGCGTTAAGTGGACTGAATTAGTGTAGGGCGAGTTGATACGAGTTGAGTTGAAGCTTGTCTGACGAACATAATCCTAAATCATAAGGTTTATCAAGATATATTAATATATTTGTTATACTTCCCTTGATTCAGTTACAGTGTGTTGTCTTGTACTCCTGCATAGAGCAGTAGTAGTAGCTTAACAAACTTTGTAACAATTTCGTATCGAAGTGGGTTACTGAAGTTATATCGTCTTAGGAAGACATTTGAAATATTTCAAACTATAGAGTGGGCCGAATGAAGGAAGCGAAGTGGCCAAGTGGTATGGGGTGAGTTAATACGTGAGGAGTTAATGGGAGGTGAAAATGGGGGACGTTAAATAAGGCGAATTGGTAAGAGGAGATTCGATATGGGCGAGTTGGTATCGGCGATTTGATATTGGCGAGTTGAAATGGGGAGTGAGCGAGTGAAGTGAGCATGGAACGATTGATACGAAGCGATTTGGTAATGGGAAAGTAATAATTGGAATAGTTGGTATTCGGGCTAGATTTATTGGAAGGAGTGTATGGGCAATAATAATGAGTTGGTATGGTTGAGTTGTTATGGAGCGAGTTGAAATGGGCGAAGTCAAGATGGGCCGATTTGCTATGGACGAGTTTGTATTGGGCGAGTTGATATGGGCCGAGTTAGTTGTTTTAATGGAAATTTTTGAATATTTCATCAAATTGATTTACAAAGTGCGTCGAAGGGTCCCCCCTTTTTGTTGTCAAAAGGAGAAGATTTACGCAGTCGTAGGCAGTTCTTTACGTGGGGAGTAGTTCTAAATGAAGATCTTTGAAAATGGCATCACTTTTAATTTGTTACAAAGTGCGTCGAAGTTGTCCCTTTTTGTTCTGTCACAAGATGGCTTAACGCAGTTCGCTAACAATTTTGTTACAAAGTGCGTTTTGGTTATGAAGTGCGTGCCAACAATTCACTCTTTACAATGTTTCCGTTAGGGCGAAGTCTAGCGGAGTCAAAATCTGGAAATCTTCGAACCAAAAAACCGCTGCCTTACAGCAAGCCATCCACAGACAAGAATGATTAGTCAATTATGAAATCGAAAAGAGGACGCAAAACCTGCATCGTCTAAGAGGCAGCCAACTTCCTCAAGGTGGGGGGGGGCAATCTGGGGAATCTTCGCAACGAATACCCTGATTTGCAAGCACAACGGAAAAGAATGATTAGAAGTGGATTATTGAAATGGAAAAGAGAAAACGCAAGCCTGCATCTGTCTTAGAGGCTGCCAAGTTCCCCAAAGGTGTGTTGTGTTGGGGGGCTCTTGTCCTATGTTGTTTCCCCGTGCGCCCACGTGGGAAAAAAAAAATCGTAGCGAAGTTAAAGACGAATGGGGGAAGAAAGATCTTGGAATTTCTAATAACTGAACTAAATTTTTCATATTTCACAAACTACCTTTATCGCACAAAAAAAGAAACCATAAACAAAAAGAATGTGCTTGGAGAATGTGTATTGTAGACCCAGACTACTGAAACAGTAGCAATCCGTGGATAAAATGTACAGGTGGTTACAAATTTCAATCGGCATAAAAATAGTTCAATATGTAATCTATGGAAAGATTTTTTCGGTGTCAGAAACTTGACTAAATGCACTTTTTCAGTTGCGTAATAATATCTATGGTTTATTCTTTTCGCTTCGGCAATAGAGGGCGCTCTGAGGGTTTTTTTAGACACCCGTTAGAAGCTCCCACTGAATACCCTTGTCTTTGTTTGCTCAATAGAGAGTTTGCCGTGTTGGCATTAGTCAGCCATTGTCAAACAATCATCACCTGAGATATAGAATTGGTCCAGGTTGCAATCAGATGAGCATACTTAACCGCAGGATGTAAAGCGATTTTTGTCTGAGAAAATTAATGCACTGGTGGATCCAATTTGATAAGAGTTTTTAATAATCGTTAAAGAATCGTTAATAATCTCAATATGTGACAAGAATTTTTGTTAGTGGAATTTGGACTTTTTTGGTTTAAAAGTTATAAGTTTCGGGTTTGTCTGATTCAATGGCTAATAACTAAAATCGTTAATAATCTCATATGTGACAAGATTTTTGTTTGGTGGAATTTGGACTTTTGGTTTAAAAGTTATAAGTTTCGGGTTTGTCTGATTCAATGGCTAATAACTAAAAAAGTTCCTGGACGAATTCGACGAAAGTTGACGAATTCTCTCTCTTGTGACATTCTTTGATAGAGAGATTTACCCAGCTGATCCCGTATGTGCTCTATTGGATTAATGTCTGGTGCGTCCTTGCTCTGTAATGCCTCCCAGAACCATAACATGCAGTGTGATCAACACATGTGGGTTTCAACAGTCTAATGTTTCCACTTGTTTCCAGTGTGGATGAAAGTGGTAAAGATTGGTATTCAATTCACACTTTGAATTACTGGAACATGGATTTCTTGCAATTTTCATTCATGCACCTTGTCGTTGACAAATGATTGTAACCACCCATGGATGAATGGTCTCATCTTAATTCCACTCAAAGCTGACAGAGGATGAATGTCTGTTTATTTTGATGTACAACTCTTCGCCTTTTATTAAAAGTAAATATGAAATATTTTGACTTTTTTAAGTGTCCGGGAATTTTTTTGCCGAGTTTTAGTTATGTACACTGTAGGTATACACTGAAGACAATTAACCTAGAGCAAAACTTGGTTTGAAATAACTGAAGATAAGCATCACTTACATCATTGTTTTCAAAGCATCATGACTTATTCCACTTGGGAATTGGCAATTATTGATTATAACCTTGATTTGGACTAAAGGGATTTTGTAAAGTCTCTCATGTATGATTTTAAACATGTTAATTAGGTATATGTGATTTCACGAATCAGGCCCAGCTTGGAATTCATAAAACCTATAAGACAAATTTTTGACTTTTAGGACTTTAATGCATAGGACGGGGTGTCCCCTTTGCTCTTCTCATGATTAATTCTCCTCCATTCTGGTCTGCCCTTTGCAATAGATTCGGCATTTGGAGGTCCAAGCCTGTGTCCCTGGGGGATCTGGTCCTTCCATCTGCTGGTGGGCGACCTGGCTCCTACGCTTGTTGAGTCTTGCGTAAGGCTTGGTATGCGTAAATCTGTGTCCGGCATCCTGACGACATGTCCAAACCCACTTCAGCCGTCTCCTGGTGACTGCAGCCGTGATGGTGCATGTGAGTTCAGACGATGTCTAATTTCATCATTCCTGAATTTGACAGAGGTTCACTCTAGGATGGACCGGAGACATCCCATCTCAAAGGCTTCTCGGCTTTTGGCAGTCTGCCTTGCGCAATATCCAGGACTCTGCTCCATATGTGGCAATGGGGGAGTATAAGTGACTGGTATATTCTGACTTCGAGCGATCTTGTTATGTCATGATTGCTCCAATGGTATTCCGAGTATACCGAATGCCCATGCTGCCCGTCTGTACCCTTCTTGATGTCCTCCTTAAACGAAGGCACATTACTTCCAGAAAGACAATCATTTACTTTGTCAATAGGTGTTCTGGTTAAAGGGTGGTCTCTTGGGTTCATCGGGAAATGATCTTGCATTTAGATGGGTTGATCTTCTTCCCCCTTTGGCGCAGGCTTTTTCCAGTTCTTCTGTGGATAGCTGTAACTTTTCAAAGAACATTTCCAGCAGGGTTGTGTCCTCGGCATAACGAATGTTGTTGATTGTATCTCTCCATTGGATTCCGGAGTTAGGTTGACTCCTTCATTACAAATTCTAAGAAGAGATTGAAGAGGTATGGAGATAGAAGGCATCCCTGTCTCACACCAAATAAGACTTCGAACAGTCAGTGAGTTTTCCATTCACCACTACTGAGCATCTGGTTTGCTCATACATCTTTTCATTAGGTATACAGATTGCGTCTAATCCAATTGATCTTAAGCATTTCCAGAGTGCATCTCTCCAAATGGTATACAAATGCGATTTAAATCAAGTTTCCAGTGTATAGGAATGAGTCTTTATTTGGCCTTCTCTAGTACTTGGCGAACAATAAATACAGGCATCAGTAGTACCTCGTGGAGCTTCTAAAACACATTGTCCTCTCCAAGTAGTCATCTATGTGTCCTGGCTCAGTTAGGCATCATTCTACAGAATACTTTCCTGGGATGAAGTAAAGTATGCTCTATAGTTGGCGGGATAGTTTCTCACTTTTCTTGTATACTGGAGTTATCAGTCCCTTGCTTCCAGTCTTAGGGAATTTCCCTTCTATCCAGGCAATGTTGATTATTTTCACAGTAGTGTCGCATAGCTGGGCCACCTGCTTTCAGGGTTTCAGCAGAGATTTTATCCCATCACATTGATCTGTTATTTTTCAGTTCTTAATGGCCTCTTCTACTGCCTCTATTGAGAAGGCATGCCTGTGAGTTAGAATGCCAGGTTCTGGATGGAGTGACGTACTTCTTCATCTCTGGGGAATTCAGTGGGTTTGAGAAGTTTGCTGAAGTGAATTCTTCCCAGCACTTCATTACTTTATCTGGAGCAGTTTTGAGGGAGCTGCTGGAAGTTGAGCGCTTTTCATCGCTAGTCTAACGGACACACTTGAAGTGTAATGGTGTTGTTCCTCGCTGTGCATCTTCCATCTCTTTAACTACCTTTTCGAGCAGCTTCTTCTTCAAGCTCTTACTTGATTATTTGACCTCCTTGTTCAGTTTGGAGTCGTTGGACTTATATGTGCAGTTGGGTGTTCATCATTGGATCCTTGCGTCTCTTTGAGACAGCTTTTTACTTCTCAGGGTGCCCCTTATTTTGCCGGGCCCTTTTCACAACCACTGTTTTACTAGGTTATTTATTGGTTGTTTCTTGAAGTTGGTCCATAACCCTTAACATCAGCGTCTTCTAATTGGAGGAGTGGTCAAAAGGCCACCACCTATCTTTGCACAGAATTTTGCTGCCATTGTGGGGTCGCTGAATCGACTGACGTCATTACTTCTTGGGTACTTTGTTATACGTTGGTTTTGGTAGTTATAAATTTCACCTTAGCCAGCAACAAGTTGTGGTCTGAACCGGACATCGGCTGAGCAGTAAGATCTGCAGTTCTGGAAAGGTTTTCAAGTTGTCCAGGTGGGTAATGTGAAGTCAATCAGTTTATAGTGCCCACATGGAGATGTCCATGTTGCTTTCTACACTCCTTGTGCTGGAGTAAGTTGCATACAACAGTTGTGGAGTGTACGGAATTCCGGGAGCTTTCTCCTATGTGTGATTTTTCAAGTCCATATCTACCCAATGTGGTGTCCATGCCTGCGTAAGCTGTCCATGTTTGGCAGTGAAATCCCCCCATCGGAGGAGGTTTCTTCTTAGGGATTCTCTGTGGAGCTGCAGGGTGTCATAGAAGTTGTCGCTCTCTGTCTCCACTGTGTTAGGATTGTGGGGTAGACCTGGATTGATGTTTTATATGCCTTCCTCATATTGAATTTGGCTGTGATAATTTTTGGTGAGACTGCTCATAGCTTGATAAACACGGGAGAAGCTTTTGGGATAATCATGATCCTTAATGACATATCTGCAGATGACCCTACGTCACTTCTGCTAGACAGTAGGATAGTAAAATTCTCTTTATTTATGAGGGTCTCGCTTTTCCATTCAGGTGTGTTTCCCATAGACCCAGGAGTCTATATCAAACTTCTGGCTTCCTCCAGGAGAATTTCCAAATGACCGTCCTTTTGCAGTGTTCTCACGTTCCAATTACCAATATTTCTGCTGCTGAGCTCCCTTTCTTGGGGCTTGCTCTACAGTAAGCTTTCGTCAGATTCGGCTCTACTTACATTTGTCGTGTGGTGGTGTTTTGTCGACTTTTGGCTACATACGCTGATTTTTTGTAGATTCCTCCGCTGCCCTTCATTCTTCTTAGAAGGGTTCCTTCTGGGCATGGATCTTCTGGGACCTGTGTGGGTGGCAAACTAATTCATCCGGCAGATTCTTAGCACCCCTGCCACTCTTTTGACAACGAGCAAAAAAGCCACCGGGACTCGGGGGCCTTAACGGGGGTCGACTTTCATTTTTGGAGTTTACTCGTACGAGTGTTGACCTATTTTGCACTACTTACTGGGCACACGGCCGATGACTCCCAGTCGGGTGAAAAATGTTGCATACTGAAATTACACGGTGGGTAGGCCACCAGCCTCATCTTAACATATGATTTAAGGGCCACCATAGTTGAGTTGACCTAAATACCTATGGAACCTACTAACGAATAATGAGTTAAGGAAAGAGAGGAGGAGTAGTCACAGTACCAGTCTGGACCCACATTGATTTGAAAGACAAAAGAGAGGTGGAGGATGTTGTCTCCAGTCGGAAAAATCCTGAGACAACCTCCCCCATCTCCTGATGTCCGTGTGGGGTTGCACCTTCAACGCCATACTAGGGATCTGTGTCCTGTACCCCAGATAGGCACCACTAATTGAGTCGTGATTATCCCAGGATTCAGGCGCCTCTAAATCCGGACCTTGGGATCAGACAACCTAGTATCCCAGACAACCATAAAGCCAACCTGCCAATCAACCTTAATGGTCATCTGTCGAGCCACCAGATTGATTCACCTATCTAGCCCAACTGGGTTGCGAAAAGATGGATAGAGATGAAAGGAGTGAGTAGGTGAGTAGGTAGATAGGCTGGAGTAGGGAGGGAGCACCCAGAGGGATGAGAATCCCACTGGGGAAATCCGCACAGAATGTAGAGGTGCAGGTACTTACATGTTTCATAAGGTGAGTTTATAGGTGCTGGACAAAGTGATGTTAAGCTCACCGGCACTTAGGCCTGTGACCTTTTGTGACAAATTTATAAGTTCAAATTTATATATTTCGACATAATTGTAAATAGCCGGGAAATAGCTCATCCATTAGTTGTTCATTTCCGGTTCAATAAGTAAAGTTAGAGATCTTTTTGTGAGGGTGAACTAGGTCATCATGGACGGACATAAATTGGCGTTTCCAGCCCACATACTACTTACAATGAGGGATCCCGATTCTTAATTACAAAATTGTTTCTTTTATGACTAATACGCCTTTTTAGCATTATAGTTTACCAACACAACTGCTCAAAAATCCCAAATTTTGAAAATTGGGGGCGCTCTTCAAAAATGTGCTGTATTGCTTTAAAGTTTAAAACAACAAACACATGCAGAGGGATAGGGTGACCCCTTAAAATAAGAAAAAAAGATGCAACCCAAGACAATTGACATTGTCATGGGTTGCATTGACAACGACCCTGTACATGATCATTAAAACAAATAAAAAGGCCACAATCTTTTAGCTATATAAGGGCTGTATATGAATAAATCACCGACAATTACCGGGACCTAAAATGGCGCTAAAACTCTCACTCTACGGCCTGCGCCTCCATAATTATTGTGAAATTAGTAAAGTTAATAGTCTATAGCTTTATCAAAATTTGTGAAAGTGCATAAGATTTGGCAGCGTTTGTAGCAAACTATTTTGCTTCATTATGCTTTCATTTTTAACCCTTGTCTAGTCAACGTTCAATTTAGTGTAACACGGGGATGTTGTTGCAACCTTACAAATTTTCTAACAAAACACCCAATGGTGGTAAATTTGGTATCAATGTATAGCTACGAGTCCCTTTACCTGATATTTGCAGAAATATTTTGGCGGTTTTTTTTTTTGCCTCATATGAAAGAAAATTTAGTACACATCTGAAAAGTGCATTTCATTAGGTTTCCGACACTGCAAAAAGCGTTCCAAAAGGAGATATATTGACCGAGTTATGGCCGATTGAAAATTTGTACCACTTTTTTCATTTTATCCATGGATTGTTACTGTTTCAGTAGTCTTTAGGCAATACACATTCTCCAAGCTTATTCTTTTGTTTATGGTTTCTTTTGTTTTAGCGACAAAGGTCAGTTCTGATGTGGAAAAGTTTAGTTTCAATTATTAGAAATTCCAACATCTTGCCTCACTTCTCTTGTACTGCGCTACTTTGCCCCCCCCCCCCACACACACACACACTTGGGGAACTTGGCAGCCTCTAAGACGGATGCAGGCTTGCGTTCTCTTTTCCATTTCAATAATCCACTTCTAATAATTCTTGTCCGTTGGATGCTTGCAAAGTCAGTGGGTATTCTTTTGCGAAGATCCCAGATTTGACTCCGCTAGATTTCGCTCTAGGGAACATTAAAGAGTGAAATGTATATACAGGAACCACATTGCCAGAACTTCGCAATAGAATAACCGCTGCCTTTGCAAGCATCCGACGGACACGAATGATTAGAAGTCGATTATTCAAATGGAAAAGAGAGTGCAAGCCTACATCCGCCTTCATGGTCTTAGAGGCAGCCAAATGGGGTGGGGGAGGGCATAGCAGCATAGGTTATACAAGAGAGTATAATTAATGTCCTCCATGAAATGAAATTCAGAGCTTCAGCAGTTTTTTTTCTGTTAAGTATTTTTATTTGTACATGTATGCATATGGTAAAAATAAAGGACAGAACTTCTTTGTTGTTCTGTGAAAAGAGAGAAAAAAAAAGTTTTGAGAAATCGGAATTCATCTGCTTGCACCACTTTTTTGGGGAAACCCTGTAATTATTTTGGTTATTTTTTCTGGTTGTTGCTTCTGTTCTACAAAAACATTACCGCCATTATTTTCGATGGAAACCGTTGATGATTGCAATCCGACCCAGTATGTGCCGAAACTTTGTACTACGGTAGCTCTGAAATGAACAAAAGGAAGTTACCTAAGAACCAGAAAGCGTAAATTCAACGTTCAGTTTAGTATTTGCTTTGCTCGTTTTCTTTTTCATCATTGTGGTTTAAATTATTCTCCTTCCATTTTTTATTATTCTGTTTCTTTTCTCGTTTGCCTTTTCCCTGTCCATAGCGTCCTACTCTTCCCTCAACTGTACTTCTTCTTCCCCTCTTCTTCTTCTTTCCTTTTTTTCTCATATTCTGAATCTTCTTCATCTGTTTCTTCGTCTTCTCCCTCCTCTTCCCTTTCTTCATCTTCTAATTCCTCTTCATCTCCTTCTTCATAGTCATCTTATTTAGCTTCGACTTCTTTTTCATCTCCTTTTACTTTCTTGTTATTCTCCTTCTCAGGTAACAAACACGGGTAATGATTAAAAACTATGCAATGACATTCATTTGGTACTGCTATGTATACTGTTTTTTATCATATTGATCATATCAGTTGTGATTGAATAGTATACCTGAAAACGATTGAGCCAGTGAATCCTTGAGGTGCCATCCAAACAGCTTGCCTTGTAACTTGACCATGCAAAATGTCATTAGCGTGACCCCAAGCATTCTGGTAATAGAAAGATCATAAATAGCATATTTTCCTTCTACCAAATTTATATTGGTAAAGCGAATTTTATATAAGTGTATATTCCTTAAATCTCTAAATGTCATTTTTGCCAGTTTTCAAAAATCACGGAGCAGACCCTGCCTTGTGTCTAGTGGGAAATTGCTTCTAACAAGACAAACAACGTTACCTCTTTTACGGTGATGGTCAGTTTGGTAGGCATTTTCCTCTAGTGACGTAAAGGATACAATACAAGGCAATTCTCAAACAAAACGACCAAGTTAATTAAATTCCATGTTAATCTAATTCAACTAGGTATTATAATTGACCTTTAACAAGCCAGGGTTGGTAGAAGAGCGATATATATCATCTACAGGTATTAGGGGCGAATGATGTCCATTGCTTTCCGGATACATATACAACTTTGTATTTGTTTTGTTTCGAAATTTCAACTTCTTAGTTTTCCAGATAGACAAGGATGAATGAACACTTTTAAATAAAAGATGAAAGACTAATAAATATTCATCCTTGAATTAATATTTACCTACCTGGAGAACTAAGTAGTAGTAATTTTAATATTGTCTACCTGGAGAACTTAGAGGTGGCTTCATAACTTAAAGCGGCACTGGCACATTTTCACAAAATATGCAATTTCTTCAATTTGCTCTCAAATAATAGTCTAGGCCATGGGAAGAACAGAGATATATTTTACACATAAAAATAATATACCCCAAAACAGATAGGGACATGATATGAGGATAAAGACATCCAGGTAATTTGTAGGCCAACTTTTAAGTTTTCCATATTTTTAATCAACAAAAGTGTATATTACATGAATAGTTTTGACTCGTATTCACTGATATTGAAACCACAAAGGCTATAGACCGATCAAACAGTGTGCATAGCGTGGGAAACATGCATACGGCGTGCGTGTTCTTGTATTAAACGCCATTTTTCGTCGTCTGCTGAATTTAACATTATAAAATCGTTCTGTTTACCCATAAGGAAGCTGATTTGGTCTTAATCATTTCGGGCGAGGGCTTTTTATATAAAAGCCTTACAACCATGCAAAAATATCGATTTTGAAAAATCTTGAGGGCGCACTATTTTTCAAATGTGCCAGTGTCTCTTTAACCATCGGCTGCTTGCTTGTTCCGCCCGCTCCTTACAAGTTTCCATTCTTGCAAACAATTAAACGCGGTTTATCTGCCATGAACCGCAAGCCAACCGACGGTTGAGTTTTAAAGCTTCCCCCCAAGTAGTTAAAATGTCAATATCCATCTAGCCATCTAGCTTTTTCTTTAGTCTGTGCATATTTGACCCAGTAAGTGTGGAAGTTATTCAGACGAGTTTCAAAGAAAATTCGGTTACCCTGCGTGGCTTTCATCACTAGACAAAAGTAATGTGCCGGATGGGAATAGGACACATCTTTTGCATTCACATTGGTAAACTAAAATTTGATTTTTCCATTGAAAAATAAAGATTACATAATAATGAGCTCCCTTTCTCATAATTGTTTCTCATAATTATAAAAAGGGCGGGGGACATATAAGCAATCACCAGACCATGATTGTTTTAAGTAGGTCCTATAATGATACTTATTTTGTATATATCGTCACCTAATAGTATTACAAGTTTGTAACTGATATTTTGGCTATTTTGAAATATTGGCCCTGGAAGTCCAGAAAAAAAAAGAAAAAGAAAAGAAATTTTACCAGAAGGCTAAGCTATTATAGAAACCATAACAACGTTCATATTACTTTAAAGCTCAAATTAAATTTGGAATCTTACAACATTGAAAAATTGCAAAAGTGTCTCTAGAACCTGGTAATAATAATAAGGTGACGATATATGAACCCAGTTCGACGGGCTACAAAATGCATCCTTCTCTGAATAACAGACTTTGTTTGTTTAAAAAGTATTTCAACTAAATTAGGAGTTAATTGTTTATAGTCTGATTTTTTTATTCCTGTCAGTAAACGCATATTGTCGATGGTACGAATTAAATTGGAGAGGATGTGTTGAGATCAAAAACTAAAAAGCCGTTTTCACAGCTGAAATGCTCAACTTTGTTCAACAGAATAAAATGCTTTAACCCAATTTAGGTGAACTTTTTTGTATCGAATATGTAAAGGCCAGATATGTATGAACCAGATTCAATTGAATAGATTGTCGTAAAGTCTGGGACACGCTATCGATTCCTTTGTTTGGTGTCAATCAAAGAACGGAGGATTAGGCCACATAAACATTGTAGTTTGTTATGAGTGACCAAAGCTCTAAAAGTTCTTAGATATATGAATGGACCAAGCTGTCAATTAATATTTCTGAAACAAGACGAATAAATGTAAACGTATCAGATTTTCTAATATTCTTTAGTGACGTAAAAGAACTTTGGTGAGTAATAATTACTTATTCGTATCATTTTCTTAAGTTGAATGCTTCAGAGTTTGCTAAAGTCTGGCGTTTGGAATTCATTCAATGCATTTGCCTTGTAATACTTTTTTTCGTGAGAAAAGGGACGGTTTTTTCATTATGGCCTTAATCTAATTCGGTATCGTGACATCGAATTTCTATTGGGCAAGAGTTCCATATGTACCCCCCCCCCCTCATATATTTACATGCAACATAAACTTAATTATTTTAGCTGTTTATTCCGTTTTTGATGAAACAAGGCCAATATTAAAATAAATTTTGTACCATGTAAATATACATGAGGGGGGTTACATATGGAACTCTTTCCTTCTATTGTATTGATTGGATAAAGCATACAACGAATGGAATCGTCGACACGCCCCAAAAACTTTTAATGAACGTTGATTACTTTTAAGTTAATTAATCATAAGTATGATCATGACTGTCTAAACACCGAGATCACTGCAATACAAAGCGTAGGTGTCCCATACCATGTAAGATCACATAGTGTAGTCTCTGTTACCTTTGTGTGCTTTATTTCGTAATTTGCATAACTTGGTGTTGCTAAAGTCTAGTAATAAGTGTTTCTAGAGGATCTTATACCCCTAACATCCCTCAACTGCATTTAAATGCACTTTTGAAAAAAAATAATGGAGCGGACCTTAGCCGTATTTTAGGGGAAAATTGCCCCTAGATCTAACAAGGAAAATAACGCTAGCTCCTTTTTCGCGATGACCGTCACATTTTCCTCTAGGGACGTTAGAAATATATGGCACACCTGCCAAAGAACGTATTACGCAGACGACTGTGTTCTCAACAATCATTGCATTTGTTGCAGTTTGTTATACAGGGCGTATCAATAAAAACGCCACAAAACTTCTCCCCAATTTTTATGGTAAAATTACATCAAAATAATTAAAGCCATCTTAAAGCCACAAATCCCTTTTTACAATGATAGGTAATTTATTCATGTGCGGTCATGGATAACCGATTAATCATTGTTTTTGCACAATGGGGACAAAGTGAGCTTGGGACCAAGTTTCAAGTAATGCTAAAACAATCCTATTCAATTTTCCCTCTCTTCTCACTTCAGTCATGCAAGTGAATTCGATTTGTATTGAAACTTGGTCCCAAGCTGACGTTGTCCCATTGTGCAAAACAATGATTAATCGGTTATCCATGACCGCACATGAATAAATTACCTATCATTGGAAAGAGGGAATTTGTGGCTTTCAGATGGCACTAGTCAATTTTGGTATAATTTTACACAATTACCACAAAAATTGGGAAGAAGTTTTGTTGCGTTTTTATTGATAAGCCCTGCACATGTATTGGTGGTTTCCGTATTATAAGGGTAGCCTCTTGCTAAGGTCAGATTCAAGACCAAAATTATGGTAGTGTACTATAAGTTTTCCACTCGCCTAATATCAGCGCTATTCATTGTTATATTTGCAATTTATTCCGCATGCGTATTTATTAAAGCAATATTAGCACATTTTTTTGAAGAGCGCCCCCGATTTTTCAAAAATTTTGAGATTTTTACACGATTGCATTGGTAACTGGCTAGTAAACTATACATGTGAATGGTTAAGCTCGAAAATGTCTATGTGTCACAAACGAAGGAATTTTGTACTAGAATAATTATTATAATAATACAACGGCTGCTGGAAACGGCCTTCCAATGTGAAATAGCCGGGAAATAGCGACATGTACGTGTCTACGCTCATCCATTAGTTGTTTTAATAGTTCAGGCAAGCCAAGTTAGAGGTTATTTTCTCGAGGTGGCACTATTTCATCATGGACGGACATAAACGTAGTATTTCCAGCTCTGCCGTTAAGTCCAATCTAGGATCCCAATTCAAATTACAAAATCGCTTATTTTGTGATAAATACGCATTTTTAGCATTCTCGTTCGCAGGTATAGTTTCCTAGACAATTACCAACGTAACTGTGCAAAAATATCAAATTTTGAAAATTGAGGGCGCTCTTCAAAAAATGTGCTAATATTGCTTTAAGTATTACAAAAATGAAAGTCGATAGAAGCTGGTCTTGTAATCCATAGGTAGTAGGTTGATCCTCGCTTCAGATACAATTTTTTATTTTTTTTTTGTTTTAGTTTTCAGCGTTAGAGTTTGCAATGAAAACATTACCATAGCCAGAAATTGAAATAAAAAAGTGAATGGTTGCCCGATGAAGGCAGTCACCTGATTATATGGTCCCTGGACCAGGACTGTGGGCAAGAATCTCAAACGTGCTGACGTCATTCATCTGCGTTTGTGGTGCTTATCACTTACCATAGCATTGTCGTCACAGCTTAACACTTGTGTATTTGAAGATGTCCCATCAGACGTCAGCTGAAACGTTCCTACGGGATTGTTTCCACCAGAAGTGTCCTTCGCCACCATTAAGAAACCACGAAATGGGTCAAAAGGGGCATTTATTGCGTCCAGTGTAACTGTTAAAAAAATAAAATTATGTCACGTTAAAAACTGTAAAACATTTTGTGACGAGCGCCCCAAATCTGTCTCTATTGAAATATTTAAAAACCATATACATATATTCATAGAGAGAAAAAATGTTGTAAATGATGTTACATATTGAAAACGAGGTTATTACGTTTGAAGTATATTTCCGGAAATTCTTCTTATAAATCATTGGTCTATAATATTTGATCATTTTAGATAGTGGAGAACATAGGGGGAGAAAAGGAAATATACCCACCGGTGAAGATATTCGGTTCGCCATCTCTCTGTTCTACGGTTATCGTATATGGAGGAGTTCCTGCAGATGGCACTGTTCCATCATGTTGAGGGGTCAGATCCATGCAAATTTCGGGATTTGAATCAACGGGAGGCCCGGATGGGTAGGCATCCGAAAGGGGGAAAATGATACACACCAAGTGTATGAGGAACACCGGCGAGGGAAGACACATTCCGAATTAGCTGAAGGTTTTGGTCCCATTAATCCGCAAAATCTATATTTTGTAATAAAAAGAAGAAGAAAAAATGGGTTATTAATGTCTAATGGAACCACCCGGTGTTCACAAATGGGAGTAGGAAGACCTTATTAAAGTTCAAGGACGGGAATAATTATAGTGTTTGCATTGTAACACACCCAAAAACGTAACTTCCACCCCTGAAATTTGTCTGTCAAGTTCGAATAATATATCGGATTATACATTATGGGATATAATTGGAAGCAGTGTCTATTTACGCGTATTTTGACACCTTGTGGCGATCGACTGAGTATTGTTGAAGTTATGCTCACTTGACCGAACCTACCCCAGGATTTAAAAGTTGCAGTAAATCCTATAGAGAAGGAGAATTAGTCATGCAGAGAAGAAGAGGATTGCATTGACCTCCATTTGTGAACAGTGTGATTGTCAATAGGGTTTCCTGCAACTTTTAAAGGGTGGGTTCGGTGAAGTAAGCATAACTTTAACAATATTCAGCCGATCGACACAAATGAGGTGGTCAAATACTGTAGGAACTTATTGGATTTTAATAATTTTATACAGGGTTTATAGATCTCATAAAACCGGCAACCTTTTTCTAGAACGTTCGTACTGTTGTCATATGAGAGCCTGGTGTTAATGCATATCCCTGGAATTTGTCTACACCTGTGAGGCTACGGTCTGTTATGTAAATCTTAGGATTGCGTGGCTTGGAATAAAAGGCCGCCTTGCTATTGTGTGAGACGTCAGAGAATCTGGGTTAGCTGGGGTTTGGACATCGCTATTTTTTCTGTCCAACGACACATTTTATTTTCTGTTGTCGGCCGACATTTAATAAATTAGAACTTTTATGTAACTGCAGTCTCGTTTGGCGTTTCCCTCATCACTCACGCCAATCGTTATTCCTCCTTTCATATGGAGATGGATATGTATGAACTCTGTACATATTTTCTGGGGCAGCGGTGATAGTTAAACTTCAGCTATCGTGTTTGGTGTAGAACTTAATTATACTGACCGTATCTACAATTTCCGGTGACCAATCCTTGCTGTGCTGTGAGTGGTTGAAGGAAGAGGACAACAAGTAACACATCATGACCATTTTGCGTGCCAGTTGTTTGCAACTTACCTGATGTACAATGACACAAGTAACACATCATGAACCATTTAGTCGTGCCAGTGTTGCCAACAAGCTACACCGGAAGGAGTCGTGTCTTGACTGAGAGAGCCGACTCTGATGCTTAATTTTTTAGCGATAAAGAACTGGTTGCTGTAGAAGATATGACGGCCTGAGCAAGAACTTTTGAATATTGCATTGCGAATGTACATGTGGCATGAGCATCAAATTTTTCAAGTCTCGAGTCAAGATTTCAAGTTAAGGTAAATTTGTTGAATGTTTTGAACTTCGCATTTAAAAGCTTTCATGGTCAGTGGTGAATTTTACTGCTTCCGCGGACTTTATTTCACCACAAAGCAATTTCACCACAAAGCAATTTCACCACAAAATTTTCACCACGACGAGAAATCTATCGAACGAACTTGATTTTGCACGCAACAAACTTTTAACTCCCTGATGATTGTTTAATTAACTGTAAATTGCATTTCTTCATGTCATGCCCACGTTAGCTCAAATTTGTTTTGAGATTTAAAGTTGCAGTGTTTCTCAGTACATGTACATGCTTGTGTATTCATCCCTATTTTTTTGTTTTACACCTATGAAATTCCTCTGAGATTGAGAGATTAAAACTCGCAATTTCAAAAGGAATTGGGAAGTAATTAGGAAAATTTGGTGGCTCAAAATATTACTATACATAATACAATTAAAGTATTAGAGTATTAGGTATCAAATGCGTAAAATTATTTAACATTTGTGTATTTGTAAGTTATGAGCAGTTTCTTGAATTCAAATAGTAGAAACTTTAACTTATTCCTCTGATTAGAATGGTCAATTTTAATTTCAACAAAATATTCAATCATGGCCGGGCGATGAGAACTTGATGGTCATGATCATGTCAGTGTAGTATATTCAGATGAAAGCTCAGATCAGGTTAGTTGGGATCCTTCAGGGAAAATAGGCGAAGATTTTGAATCATGTGGCAGACAATGGAATTGGTAGTCACTACATATAACCTGGTGCTCCTAGCTTAATCAAGCTTAGGGAAGTTGTTTGCTATCAATCTTTTGAATTTTGGGATCAATTTTACCTAGAAACTAAGATATGTTGATGACGCAAAAAAAAGATTTTGAAATGTTTGGCAAAGCACCCAAAACGAAAAGTTCGGACTTTTCATCTATAAGACCAGGCAGTTTGGGTGGAATCATTGAGATTTACTTAGCTGCAATCTATTCAAAAATAGTGAATGCTGCATTTGCTGGGAAGTATGATTATGGTGAACTTTTCAAGGAAAATGAGATCAAACGCAGATTTATTCAGAGTCTTTCTCCAAATCTGAGAACAAAATGTCTTGAACATGGTCCTGAAAACTTGGAAGATGCTTTTGGGAATAGCCAAAGATTTGCCATTGTGTGCAAATTCCGGGTCCCAGACAGAATTTTTGCCGACAGAAAGTGTGAGTGCAATCGTTGCAAACGAGTACAAGCATCAAAGGTTAGTTCAGAGTTATCACAATTAACAAATATGGTGGCTGCATTGTCCACTAAGGGGATAAATTGAAAAAAAACAAAATGTACAAACATTCAGGGAAAGCAGTCGGATAGGAATGGTGAAAACAGTGCCAAATTTCACCACAAAGGGAATGTAAAATCTGTTATTTGAAGATGAGGCGGGTAGACGGAGAGAAAGAGGAAACGATAGCTATGACACACGCGTCCTGCTAGCATGACTTTGATTGCCCTTATATTTTGCAGACCTGGCATATTTTACTGGCCCTCAAGTCATGAACAAAAAGGCCATATCTGAACTCGGGACCGATGAGAAACACTTAGCTGAGTTAATAATTCTCTAAATGAGTCCATGTTTAGCAAATTTATGTTGGGCTGTAAGACATCTGCAGACAACCCTTAAATGTTATGAGTTATTCAGGAAGAAATAAAACTTACCAGAGGTCAAATTTTATGCACTTTTCAGAGGACGATAATTTCACTTCACAGACTAAGTCCAAACCGGAAATCCCAAGTGACATGAGACAGGTGAAAGGTCATACAATGTGCGACCCAATTTGTAAACATTTAAAAGGGCGATTCACTTCCGTCGCAGCGAGCGATTGCTGCTCATGATCTGCGTCCACATTTGATCTTGGGTCAAAGTCCGGTTCTGCGCATGCCAATCTCTCGCTTTGACTGGAAGTATGTCATAGGCTTCAGGCTAAAGAAATTGGGGTAAAAATACCCATACACTTTTGTCTTGATCAGCTAATTCATGCAGTATGACGTATTGATATAGCGTGAATAACAAGGCGCCACGTACGATGAGCTACTCATTTCATACAGTATACCTCTACTCTCTTGTTCGACGGTCTCTCACGATTTATTTGGGTCTGTAATTTCAGCTGACCTTTGTGCTGACCTACCGGATGCTGTCTTGCGCCATCATAATAAAATCCAGGGAGTTTGGACGGAGAAACTGGAACTTGAAAATGAATAGGATTTGTTTTAATAATCCTCGGGAATCGGGTAAAACAAATCTGTGCAATACCTGACGGTATTTCTCAAGATCTTGTAAGTATCATTGACAGCTAGAAGAAATTTCTGTGAAAGTCACAAGCACTGTATTTGAGTGCTCGTACCATGAGTACATAGGTATTATTTGTACGCTGGTCCGAATAGGAAATTTTCGTAACTAGAGGTCCAGTCCAATGTTAAAGTCAGCCATAAAATGTGTATGTAAAGACCTCTAGTTACGATTATCGGAACTGTGACACACGTAGACGTTCAAATTCATATTCGCCTGATAGCCGACGTTATCAGTCTCGTTTATAGAGAGGGCGATTATTTTGATAGAGATAGATGGAATTCAAGATCTCCAAATAGATACTATAATAGAGAACGTACTTATTGTGACAATTGCTACCGTAGACTTCACTCTCGCTCTCCATCTCCAAAAAGGCCTTACTCACGATCTCCAACACGTTACAGAGATAATTCTGATTATGACAGAAGGGGAAATGTACACGAGTTAAACATGCAAGGGTCGGAGATGTTGAGCGGTCAACGACCCATGTTCAATGCGAGAAGATAAATCTTTCTCAAAAGAGCTCAAAATCTAAATTGCCTGACAAAGCTATTCTTCCTTGCATTCAGACAAGAATTGATAAGGTACTATATGCATTTGTAGATTCGGGGTGCTGTTCCGGTTTCGTCATAAAGTTGAGAACGTGTATAGAGATCTACTCACTTAAATGCCAAAAGGTTAGAACCCGGTTGCGGATCCCATATTTGGTTGTATCTGGTAAACCAATTGGAGTACTGGATGTAAGATGCTACAATTACCATGTCTCATCGTTAGATTACGCAAAGGTGTGTTGTTGCTAGAAAATTATACGACATTCCATCATTTGGTTGGGTTTTTGGGTTGCTAATGAAGGAGATTTGCATAGTTCGATTTTCATCACTATAGTGGGGTACAGTTCCTTCTGTTAACCAAAGAGGAATTAATTCCAGTTTCATGTTCAGTGGTTGTCAGTGAAAGGTAGTAGGCCCCAAAGAATTTGAAGAAATGGTAGTTCCTTTGAGGTTAGTGGAATTCAATAATTCTGAGACACACATACTACAATTACCAGTAGATTTTGAACCGAAAGTAATGACAATGTGTGTTAGCTTGGACGCAACCGTTGGTCAAAAGGTGGATTCCTGTTTTGGTTATGAATATATCTCAAGAAAACATTACCTTGTATGAGACGTACACCAGTGGGTTATTTATTATTCACTACTGAAATGATGGGAGAAGTGTATGAATTGTTGCAAAATGTAGATCTTTATCATTCCGTTCCATCTGAGAGAACCACATGTCCAAAACCAGGCAGGGCCTTATCCTTCAGTGGATTTATCAAATTCTGATTTGACTTATGATCAAAAACCAGAAGTTCAATCAGTGTTGCATGAGTACGATGTATTCAGCAAACATTCAAGAGGTTTTGGGTAGGGAGAAAGACTGGAGAAACAGATTTGGTACGTAACAAAATACTAATCTTACAGATTCAAAAAAATGCCCGAGCAACATATCATATCGGGTATCGACAAAAAACTTGGGAAGAAACTAAGGGACCAAACTGTGATTGATGGAGGATTGGATATGATAGAATTGTCCAGACGAATCCGACCATTCTGAAAATTTACCCCCAGGATGACCTGAGCTTTTACCATTATAGTTATTAAAATACAAGCCATAGATAGGGCCAACTATACCTTATTGATCCTTGGGACAGGACAAAAATGTTGGAAACACATTAAGGACAATTCTAATATTTTGTAATTTTACCCCTGTACAAACTTGCCCCTTATTTGAAAAAGCACAAAGAGGATTTAGGGACTTTTAGTATGTTATTCTAGACACATTTCTGCACAATCCTGACATTTCAGCTTGTTCCCGAAATTCCACGTTAAAAACTAAAATTCTTGGCCTAAATGTGGAATTAGGTTGAAACTTCATCTGGTAATAGATGTATTAGTGTATAACAGATTTTTCACAAACTTATGCTAACATGTATCCTCTGAAAAAACAAACGGCAGAGGTGGTAGCTGAATGTCTATTTGCAAACTATGTAAGACAGTCATTCTGTTCCAGAAGTATTTGGAGCGATAGGGGTTTTACAATTTGAGGATGAAGGGACCCAATCAGTTGTCAGAAACTTGGTATATCAAAAAAAAGTCGTACAAACTCCTGCCACATCCCACTGTGATGGCAAACGGAACGAATGAATAGAACGATTAGGCCAGCTGGTGCGGAATTCGTGTATACGACATTAGGTCGAAATATCGAAGGACTCGACAATGATGGGGATCATTCATACCTCGATAGAATTTGCTTTACAATACAACTGTACATGCTACCAGGCTTCACACCATTGTAAACATGCAAAGAGATCCTCATTGCCAGGGAATGTGATGTTTGGTTAGAGGAAATCAAAGAAAAGAATGATCAAAGTGTACAAAGGTGGATCACATTTTTGGATGGTACAATCAAGCTGACAAATTGGTGACACAAAGTGACTAAGAAAGCCAATTACAACAGAAAAGGCAGTATGATAAAACGAGTCTTCGATTTAAGCCTTATGAAGTTGGTCAATTGGTGTACCTTACTAATCTAGAGCGTTCGATCAAATTAGATCCTAGATGTTAGGACCATTAGAGTAATCACCGCTTCAATGATGGGTTAAATTATCAGTAATTGATGCAAAATGCACGTGCGCTTTGCAAAGCCAAGATGTTCATGTAATAGATTGAAACCAAAGTGTCAATTTGATCAACAGGAGTGTTGGTAAAATTTCCAATTCGCATCAATCGAAAGAGATGTAGAAAATGAAAGGAAGAGCCTCATTCACAGAGGCGTTTCGCATGCAAGATTTTTGAGAGGTCAAAATTTGAAAATCTACATCAAACGAAGAACAAACCCAGTCTTTCAGATCAACCATCTGAATAGCCATCATTGTCAACAGATAAGCAAGCCGCTACGTGAAGCAAGGAAATTTGCTAGATAAACAATCCGCATTACGGTGCTGCAACACAATTATCCCACTCCAGTAAAACTAAGTAGATTTGGCAGACCGATAAAACCCCCTGTTAGGCTGACATATTGAAGGGAAAGTTATTTGTAGTGAATGTTATTTGTGAGTTGTATGTGAAATTAGATTAAATTTACAGGAGAAGTAATGACCTAAGAATAATGTTTGATAAAAAAATGTGATACCATGAGGAGCAAACTTAAAAGAAGGAGGGAAAAGAAAAAAATGAAGAACATAAGAAAAATTACAAGTAGTTAAACATGTTAATTGTCTAATTGGCAAAAAAAAAAATAGTATAGGGGATTTGAAATATTATTATTAAATTTATATGGGGTAGATTAAGTTTCAATGGAAGTCGGACAGGTAGATAATTTCGAAAAGAATACGTATAGGAGATGAAGATTAATGGATACGTTGTTGAATAGAAGTTTGTATTCAAGGTTTCCAATTAATGGTTTTAAAGGGAAGAGTGTTAATTTTTTTTGAAGAGAGATTGTGAAAAGAATTGTAAACTTCCAATGATAAAGATTAATAGATAAATATCTCTAATGGAAGGTTAAATTTGATTGAAATGAGTTTGTTGTATTGAAGAAAAAAATATTTGTGTGGAAGTTGTAAATTAGCCAGAGATATATCAAAAAACATTTCTATTTGGAAAAAGATTACATAACATACCGTTACTTGCGCAGGTATATATTTATACAATGAATATGGGTTATCATTAATGATTGATGTCACATTTGGGAGTGGTATAATGTAGGGAAAACTTATTCAGGATTTAATAATTTTATACAGGGTTATAGATCTCATAAAACCGGCAACCTTTCAGTGTTCGTACTGTGCGAGATGAGAGACCTGGTTGAATTCATAGCCCTTGGAATTCTAAAACATGTGAGCGACGGTCCCTCTGTTATGTAAATCTTAGGAATTTGCCGCGGGCTTGGAATTAAAAGGACACGCCTTGCTATTGTGTGAGGTTAGAGAATCTGCGGTTAGCTTGGGGTTTGGACTCGTATTTTTCTGTCCAACGGAAACATTGTAATTTTCTGTGGTGCGACATTTAATAAATTAGAACTTTGTATGTAACTGCAGTCTTCTTGCGTTTCCTTCATTAACTCACGCCATCGGTATTCCTTATCAATATGGAGATGGATATATAGGAACACTCTCTTACATACGCGTAAGAAACACTGCTTCAAGTTATCCCCCATTAATTATAATACAAGGCTATCGTTTAAACTTGACAGAAAATTTGAGGGTGGGGGTTACTGTGGGGTGTGTTTACATAGCCCTGGGGAAAATGCCGTGAAAGTAGATAACACCGGACATCTGCCAGAATTCCAATAAGGTTCTGAGAGAAAATGAAACATCTCAACATTTTGGGCCAATGTACTCAAAAATGTCTGAACGGTCAACTATTTTTTTTTCATTGAGGAAGGTGCCATGCGAATTTCGTGAGCTTCTTTGTTGTAGATTAATGTAATAAAATATAACATATATGGACACTTATTCATTAGTTTTATTCTTATTTATAGTAAAGAGATAGTGGGCAACAATTGTGCATTTTGTTATAAAAGCATCAATTGTGGCAGGAAAGGTGCAAAATAATTTGGAAGGAAAACAATTGGATAATGGAAACCCACCTGCACAGGTCAATTCAAGGTCACCTAGAGGTCACAAAGGTCAAATGAGGTCAAAATACATTAAAAGATGCAGAATAGGTCTTAAATAGCCACAATATAATTATGAAAGAGACCAAGTAGAGACAATTAAAACTTGAAAATGTTTTAATGTATTAAAGGGGGTTTTGTTAATGAATATACAAATACGGTGTTTATGAATATAAAGGGTGTTTATAAATAAAAGAGGTGTTTAAGCTTAGGCCTAATATCCGCAAATGATACAATTTGGATAATTAATATGCCAATCAAAGAAAATTTAAAGGTTTGAACTAAGAGGAAGGTGGTGGTCAACATCAGAGGATTACAAGATAATGGACAAATAAGTACCAAAAACCATCTGGTGTGAGATACAGAATCTAGGTCAAGGGTTCATACAGTGGTAATGTAAGTTCATGTTGTCTATCGTATTCCCCTGTGAATTCTATTAAAATCGCTCAACTAGTGCCATCCTGCTGTGCGTATATTGACGTGATTAACTCAGTCAAAAGAATCACGACCCAAGACTCTTTCTGGGGTGTACAGCGTTTGAACTTTAATGACTCATGTGACCTTTGACCTGCTATTGCACATGTCTCTGCCAAATATTTTTAAATTGGATATCGAAATCAAATCTTCATGTATTCTTTTTGGGACACGGCTCATTATATTCGACAAACGTTTTGTGTCAGTGTAAAAGTACGATCACGGAAAATAAGCGTGTAATCCAAGGGCGGTACTGAGCCTGTTACGTTTCGTCGAATATAAATAAGCCTGGCCCACCCTGTGATTTTTTCTATCATTATGTGAGAACATTGGGATTCATGGCAAGTACAAAGATTTCAACTAATTTTGCATGTAAAAGGTTTTTCTACATAGTCATCTCTGTGGCAGTCGTCATAATCATAATCAAAAACAATGATCGTAAACTCAAAGGACATAATTGAATTCTAACATGTTGCAAAACTTTGCTGATAATAGGATATTGAGTCTATAATGGTTTTGACAAAATGTCTAACCATTCACATACTGGTGGCTCCTATTAAGCACTGTAACACGTGTCATGTAGAACGTGGGCGGCCACTTTATATTTCTTCATCTGACCGTTTATCTAATTAACAATACAAGGTTCTGGAGAGTCAAAGTGCCCTAGCACACTCTTAAAAATGCATAGTCACTTTTGACTAGTGTCGGTAGGTAAAATAGATCTTACACTGTTTATAGTCAAAAATTGGACTCACAAAACGGGTTAAATGTAGCAGTCTATTGGCAAATATAACATATTCTGTCCATTTTACCAGGTTTTCCAATCAAATTTGACTACTAAACAGGGTAAGAATATTTGGACGAGGCATTTATAAAGGGCATATGCTTGGTATACAGAGAAATCCTATTAGTTTCGTAACACTATGAACCTGTACCCAGGATGCTTAAACACCAACCCTAATAAACAAAACAGTTTCGGCTTAGTCACTTACAGATGGAGTTTTAAAGTGGGGAGGAAAATTTCCTAATGAAACATATTTGATGGTTTAAAAATGCTTAAATTATCCAAAACAAATAAGACTCAAAATCACATAATATATTCCGATGTTTTTGACCCCGACGTACGTGAAAATTGTTATTATTTTCGATGAAAGGCCAGATATGCGCATTGTCGTCCTGAGGATCAGTCTTTTAATCCATTTCTTATCAAGATAAGAAATACTGCTATTTTAATGTTAACCCTTAAAGAGGACCTGGCAACATTTGAAAAATACTGCGCCCTCAAGATTTTTCAAAATCGATATTTTTGCATGGTTGTAAGGCTTTTATGTAAAAGCCCTCACCTGCAGATGATTAAGACCAAATCAGCCTTCCCTTTGGGTAAACAGAACGATTTATAATTTAACGTCGCCCGGCGACTTTTAATTCAGCAGACGCCGACAAGGTTGTGGCATTTGACACAAGAAACCGCACGCCGTATGCATGTTTCCCACGCTATCACACTGTTTAAATAATAATCGGCCTATAACCCTTGTGTTTTAATATCAGTGAGTAAGCAGGTCAAAAATATTCATGTGATATACGATTCGTTGATTAAAGTTTATGGAACCCTTAAAAGTTGGCCTACAAATTACCTGATTTCCTTTATCTGCATATCAGTCCTATCGTTTTCGGGATTATTTTTTATGTGTAAAATATATCTCTGTTCTCTTCCACTTGACCAAGAAAATGTTATATTTTTGTGAAAATGTGCCATGCCGCTTTAATGTTAGCGCAGTAAAGAATAGGACGTTGCAATGCAGTGCATTATCACTTCTATATACCAACCAACCAAAAGGTTTTTTCAAGTGTACTTGGCGATGAGTATAGCATGTAAATGTCGTATAATAACACAACACTACTGGAGCTGGGAGTTACGGTCGATACCCGTAGGTTCGCAAATTTGGGGGGGCACACACGAGAAAGACGACAAAAATAAACGGTTGTACGGACAACATAATATAAAATTTGGGATTAAAGTACGCAGCTCGAAAACAAAATAATCAGAGTGGAGACGCGTTCCAGCTCGCCACCCAAAAAAGTGACTCCGCCAAGCCCATAGCCTGCGGTCTTACAATTTCAGACCGCATGGTCTATGCGATCTCTGATTGGCTGATCCGACCCACAACCCTGTTTTTATGAATGAGTACATTCCTAAAGATCCGAAGTCTACCGATGTTATACAATCGGCTGCTGGGCTATTTAAATTACCCTCACCCCACTGCATAACACAATAGTGAGCCTATCGATTGTTGTTTACTGGGACAGATTCCAAGTAAAAAACCAACTTAGAAAATGCAATCAACCTGTTCATTAATATCCTCCCTCAGGAATGATGACGCACATCATCTAAAAACATTATGTGAATCAGCTCTAATCTATTTTTTTGTTAAACACATAGTCAAAAAAATACTCCTTAATC